>JAVSCE010004277.1:0-215339 GCA_032199065.1 Smutsia gigantea
CCACAGAAATACAAAGAATCATAAGAGAATATTATGAGAATCTATATGCTAACAAGCTGGAAAACATAGAAGAAATGGACAACTTCTTAGAAAAATACCACCTTCCAAGACTGACCAAGCAAGAAACAGAAAAACTAAACAGACCAATCACCAGCGACGAAATCGAATTGGTAATCAAAAAACTACCCAAGAACAAACCCCCCGGGCCTGATGGATTCACCTCTGAATTCTACCAGACATATAGAGAAGAAATAACACCATTCTCCTTAAAGTTTTCCAAAAAATAGAAGAGGAGGGAATACTTCCAAACTCATTCTATGAAGCCAGCATCACTCTAATACCAAAACCGGGCAAAGACCTCACCAAAAGAAAATTACAGACCAATATCCCTGATGAACGTAGATGCAAAAATACTCAACAAAATATTAGCAAACCGAATTCAAAAATACATCAAGAGGATCATACACTATGATCAAGTGGGATTCATCCCAGGGATGCAAGGATGGTACAACATTCAAAATCCATCAACATCATCCACCACATCAACAAAAAGAAGAACAAAAACCACATGATCATCTCCATAGATGCTGAAAAAGCATTTGACAAAATTCAGCATCCATTCATGATTAAAACTCTCAACAAAATGGGTATAGACGGCAAGTACCTCAACATCATAAAGGCTGTATATGACAAACCCACAGCTAACATCATACTTAACGGCGAGATGCTGAAAGCTTTTCATCTAAGATCGGGAACAAGACAGGGATGCCCACTCTCTCCACTGTTATTCAACAGAGTACTGGACGTCCTAGCCACAGCAATCAGACAAAACGAAGACATACAAGGCATCCAGATTGGTAAAGAAGAAGTCAAATTGTCACTATTTGCAGATTACATGATATTGTACATAAAAAACCCTAAAGACTCCACTCCAAAACTACTGGAACTAATATCTGAATTCAGCAAAGTTGCAGGATACAAAATTAACACACAGAAATCTGTTGCTTTCCTATACTCTAATGATGAACTAAGAGAAAGAGAAATCAGAAAAACAATTCCATTCACAATTGCATCAAAAAGAATAAAATACCTAGGAATAAACCTAACGAAGGAAGTGAAAGACCTGTACTCTGAAAACTACAAGACACTCCTAAGAGAAATTAAAGAGGATACTAACAAATGGAAATGCATCCCATGCTTTTGCTAGGAAGAATAAATATTGTCAAAATGGTTATACTACCTAAAGCAATCTACAGATTCAATGCAATCCCTATCAAACTACCAACAGCTTTCTTCAATGAACTGGAACAAATAATTCTAAAATTCATATGGAACCACAAAAGACCCCGAATAGCCAAAGCAATCCTGAGAAGGAGGAATAAAACAGGGGGAATTACACTCCCTGACTTCAAGCTCTACTACAAAGCCACAGTAATCAAGACAATTTGGTATTGGCACAAAAACAGACCCACAGACCACTGGAACAGAATAGAAAATCCAAACATTAACCCAAACATATACAGTCAATTAATATTTGATAAAAGTGCTTTGGATATACAATGGGGAGATGACAGCCTCTTCAGCAGCTGGTGTTGGAAAAACTGGACAACTACGTATAAGAGAATGAAACTGGACTACTGTCTAGCCCCATACACAAAGGTAAACTCAAGGTGGATCAAAGACCTGAATGTAAGATATGAAACCATAAAACTCTTAGAAAAAAACATAGGCAAAAATCTCTTGGACATAAACATGAGCAACTTCTTCATGAACATATCTCCCCGGGCAAGGGAAACAAAAGCAAAAATGAACAAGTGGGACTATATCAAGCTGAAAAGCTTCTGTACAGCAAAGGACACCATTGGTAGAACAAAAAGACATCCTACAGTATGGGAGAATATATTCATAAAAAACGTATCTGATAAAGGGTTGACATCCAAAATATATAAAGAACTCATGCACCTTAACAAACAGAAAGCAAATAATCCAATTAAGAAATGGGCAGAGGACATGAATAGACACTTCTCTAAAGAAGAAATTCAGATGGCCAATAGGCACATGAAAAGATGCTCCACATCGCTAATCATCAGAGAAATGCAGAGTAAAACCACAGTGAGATATCACCTCACACAAGTGAGGATGGCCAACATCCAAAACACAAACAACAACAAATGTTGGCGAGGATGTGGAGAAAAGGGAACCCTCCTACACTGCTGGTGGGACTGCAAATTAGTTCAACCATTGTGGAAAGCAGTATGGAGGTTCCTCAAAAAACTCAAAATAGAAACACCATTTGACCCAGGAATTCCACTCCTAGGAATTTACCCTAAGTCTGCAGCAGCCCAGTTTGAAAAAGACATATGCACCCCTATGTTTATCGCAGCACTATTTACAATAGCCAAGAAATGGAAGCAACCTAAGTGTCCATCAGTAGATGAATGGATAAAGAAAGAATATGTGGTACATATACACAATGGAGCACTATTTAGCCATAAGAAGAAAACAAATCCTACCATTTGCAACAACATAGATGGAGCTAGAGGGTATTATGCTCAGTGAAATAAGCTAAGCCGAAAAAGATAAGTATCAAATGATTTCACTCATCTGTGGAGTATAAGAACAAAGAAAAAAACTGAAGGAACAAAACAGCAGCAGGCTCACAGAACCCAAGAATGGACTAATAGTTACCAAAGGGAAAGGGACTGGGGAAGATGGGTGGGAAGGGAGGGACAAGGGGGAAAAAGGGGCATTACAATTAGCAGACGTAATGTTGGGGTGGCACAGGGAGGGCTGTACAACTCAGAGAAGACAAGTAGTGATTCTATAGCAACTCAGTATGCTGATGGACAGTGACTGTAATGGGGTTGGTGGGGGGGATCTGATGAAGGGGGTAGTTTAATAACCAGAATATTGCACATGTAATTGTAGATTAATGATACCAAAATAAATTATAAAAAAAAATACAGGATGCTAAACCTGATGAGCACTACCTCAGCCAAGTGACCAAGGTCAACATCCACAGTAGGAGTATATATCCTTACTTGACAGAATGAGCATAGCACTTTAGCTCTGTGGTCTTCCTCTCTGAAATAAATTACCCCCGTCTAATCATGAGAAAAACATCACATCCAAATTGAGAGATATTCTACAAAACGCCTGACCAAGTAATGCCTCAAAACTGTCAAGGTCATTAAGAACAGAGAATGCCTGACAAACTGTCACAACCAGGAGGAGCCTTAAGAAGCAGGACAACTAACTGTGATGTACTGTCTTGGGGGGGATCTTGGAGCAGAAAAGGGCCTAAGGGGAAAACTAAGCCAATCTAATAAAGCTGGATGTTAGTTAATGACAATATATTGACACTGGTTCATTAATTATGACAAATGTATCATGCAGATGTTAATGTTAGTGAGAATGCTCTGTACTATCTTCATAATTTTTCTGTCAGTCTTAAACAACTCTAAAATTAAAAGTTTATTTAAAAACACAGGATGCTCAGTTAAATCTGAATTTCAGATTAATGACTAATTTTTAGTATTCGTAGCTTAATAACACCAAAAAATTATTTGTTGTTCTTCAAATTCAGATTCTACTGGGTGTCCTGAAAACTCTTACGTGGGAAGGAGTTCACCCTGAGGATAATGAGGAACTACTGAAGGGCTGTAGGCAGGAAGGCGCACGATGCACAACTTACAGAATAAATATACAGATGAGGAAACTGAGGCTCAGTGATTTTACCAGTCACCCAGCTAACTTAGTGGGAAGCCAGGATATGAACATAGGCCTTTCTCACCCCAAGCGCATGTTTATCCAAATTCCAGTGGCTCTCAGAACCCTTTCTATCAACACCCACAAGAATTTACTATTGCTGACAAAGAACAAGTAAGGAGTAAGTGCAGATGCTGGGTCTATGGGACTCCAGCAAAAGCAGATGAGTACCTTTGAACACCCAAAATCAGGGTCTCCCCAAAACACAAGGCCTCGTTTCCGGCTGGGTAACAGCTCCTCACTGATACCCCCCTTCTCCTCCCCTCTGCCCCTCACCATCAGTCAAACCAGACACGCTCAGAGCCATGAACTGAAGAGTTAGAGGGGATCTTCACCCAACATCTCCCTTTGATCAGGATGCCTGCCCACCCACAGCTGTGCCCTCCTTGGTCTTGATCTTAACTGTTGGCTCCAGCTTGTGGTATTCTTCCCCAATCTTTAATTCCACTTCTAATCTGCTTAGATGTCAGAAAGCAGTTTACCAAGCTAATTAGAGCTCTGTGTTGAGTAAGAGTCCGTGGTCTCTGAGCAAAGGTCCAAAAGGCTCCTCTGTGTGGAGAGAGTGTATTCCAGCTGCTCAGGGATTTTTCTGTCTTACCTCCTCCCTCATCTTGCTCCAAACAGGTGATGCTGTGTTATGCCTGGGCCCTACACAGAGGAGGTGAACTAACTCTAGATGAGCACAGCCTAAGGGTTGCTTTAGCTTATTGTGGCAGCACACAAGAGAAGATGGAGGGGAAACAGAAGGGTGATGTGCACCCAGCCAGCAAAATCTCCTGTAGGAAATTATTGACACTGGCCAGCTGCTCCAGGCCCCTGCTGTGCTGTTCTCTTCCTCTGTCTCTCAGGGGACAGCCATCCCGCTGTGGCTTGCCAGCTCTGAAGACAAAGAGGGCAAAGCTCACAGCCTGCTGTGTGCCTACCTTCAACACATCCCCTCCGAGCCATGAATCCACAGACACATAGGGCTGTGCCAGGGGTGGAAGGGGGAGGAAATGTCCAGCAATCCTCTTTACTCTAGAAATGGGATTGGGAATAGGATAATCGTCTAAATGGGCAGTCCAGATGAGTCGATAAACGTAACTCCCATTTTTATCATGGTGATGAGGCTGTCTGAGCAAGCGTAATCCCTCTCGCGGGCTCCGGGAGATTGCCAGGCAGCCAGCCGCCACCACGCCCTCTGCCACGGCTGCATTAGTCTGATGGGAAGAGGCACTGAGCTCCAGACGGACTGCAATTTGTAATGACATTTAAAAGCACAGATCCTGGTGTCATGCCAGGGTCCAGGACGCTGTTGCCCAAGCTTCCTGTCCTCTTGACACTGCCTTCCTGCTCCCTTCAACACTGATGGGACATAGCTTGTCCAAATGAAGGACTTCCCTCAGTCACATAAGCTGAAAAAGATATCAGGAAAAACCCTAACTCAAAATGACTCAAGGAAATGCCGCATAATGGAAAAACCTCTGGATTCTAGCCTCAGCAAATCCATGACTCTGAGGCCTCAGTTTCCTCACTGGCAGTATATCATTGCTGAGGTCCTTCCTGCTCTCCCATCCAGTCAGGAATTTCACCCTTATAGTAATTTGTTTGTGTTTCAAAGGCTATTTCATCTTTTATAGCTCCCTATTGAAATTATAATCTTTCACTTTATTGATGAACATCTTATGGGAGATAATGACCTAGTAATAGCTGGAAGCAAGGCCCTAAGGGAATAGGATGGGCAGGCAAGTTGTGGCCTTTTGAACCAGAAAGATGCAAGGGGTTCCAGAAGGAGGTTTGCCAAGGGAGGTAGCAAAACACCAAGGCCATGTCATCTGGGGCCCACTGTGTGGCAAAGTGCACACTTAGAATGGATGGGGTCCAAGCGGATGGACTAAAGATCAGGGAGGCTGGTTCTGCTGATGGCACGCAGGGACCTTCAGAACAAATCACTGTATCACTTCAGAGCAATCCATTATATCACCTGTGTGTCTACTTGGCTATTGAATGGAAGCTTTGCCTTTCCCCATTCACTCATTTATTCAAGCACTGAGAAGCCATGAGGTGCAGCAAAATTAAAAGTGGATTTAGATCAGAAGCTGGGCCCTAGCTGAACAAGGCGTGTCAGCATTCTGAGCCAGCAAACTAAGGCACACACCTGCCTTGCACATTTCATGGGCAGGGTGGCCACCTTGCATGTCTCCGGGGGCACCATTCCCACGGGAGTCTCTGTGAGTGGTGCCAGCCAGATCTGGGCAGTGCACAACTGGTACAGCCAAATATTGCAACTCTGCTTGTAGTTAAAAAATGTCAAACAACATAAGATACCCTAGCCATGTATGTTATTAACACAACAGTACTATTATACTGGTCACATTCTAGAAGGGAATGCTAGATCCATAAAAGACATTTTCAAAAAGCTAAAACTGAGTAGCATCAAGTTGTACATCCTATCCAATTCAATCGTGGCGGGACACTAGAGCAATCCATTCTATCACCCTAGTGCTATCAGTGTGATTCAGATGACAGGAGCCATGGAAAAGAATAAACAAAAATAGGAGGTGTGGCCCCAAGCCCAGCATGAAGCAAAACCAATCATTATGTGCCTCCCTGGTTCCAAGACCACTCTACTCTCCACACTATCCCCTCTCAAAACACCCTTTGTTGTAAGACACTCACAGAGTCTCAGTTAAGACAGGCCACCATGACAGACTCCTCAGACCAGGACAGGAAGACAGGATCCAATATGTCTAGCCAAAAAGAAGGTTCCCTGGATTTCTCACCCCCTCACACACCAACTTAACATCAGCTCAGAGCAGCAGATCCCAAAAGTGCCCTTTTTTCAAGCCTTCCAAAGGCTTTCTCAGCCTTTTACCTGGGAAGGGAGAAAGACTTACAGATTCACGACTGCCCCACTGCCCACTACCCCACCAATTCCAAAGCCCTACTCGCTCTTCCCCGTACATCGGTGACGCTCAGGTCAGGCAGGTAAAAAATGCCAAACTCGTGTAAATTCCTTGATCCACGACTGCCTTTCCTAAGAGCAAACAGTGGGAATGGGAATGCCACAAGCATTTGTCCCCACCTCTCCATTTCTCCTTTCACTGCTCCAGCTCAGGTCATCTTGATGAGGTGCTTCCAAGCATGTATCCCTGGTTCTAGTCCCTTTGCCCTCCGTGCTAGACCCCTCGGGGCTACTTCTCTAAGACACAGCTCTCGGCCTGTGGCACCTTTGTGTTACAGGCTGCACAGCACCCCTGTGCCGGAGGATGATCTCTCAGCCACAAGCTTGTTCCCAACCTACTTCTGCCTACTTCCTCCCACAAAGCCTACACTGCAGTTCCACAGGGGGGCCCCTGATTCCAGAACAGCCTTCATGTACTCCTTCATCCAGTGCATGATTAATTGAGAGCTTATGGTGTAATGAGTAGTGTGCTGGGCACTGTAGATGTAGGAGAGGGCAAACCCAGCCAGGCATCCCAGAGCTTACCCACCCTGTGGGGAAAACAGACAAATAACCACAAAAATAAATGTATGATTACAGACTGTGACATCCGATAAGGAAATGTGCTCAGAGATGTACAAGGAAGAAGGGTTGAAGTAGTCTGGGGGAATCTGAGAAAGTTTCCCTGAAGAAGTGGTATTTGAGCTGATAGGTGAAAAACGAGAAGGGATGAATTAGGTCAGTGGGGTGGTGGTGGCTCTGCAGCAACAAAAGAGGATTCCAGACAGGAGCTGACTGAGCTGGGAGCCGGGAGCAGCAGAGAGAAGGCCGGTGCCATGGAGGACAGAGTGGGGATGCTGGTCCACGATGGAGCTGGGGAAGTTGCCAAGGGTCAGATTACACAGGGTCTTAGAAGCCCTTCTGAAGATGTGAGTCTTTATCCTAAGAGAAATGAGAAGGCATTAAGAGATTGTAAGCAGGGAAGGAGGGTAGCTGGGGGCATGTGACATGATCAGATTTACATTTTGAAACGCTTACTCCAGATGTTGTGAGGAGAAGGGGCCAGAGGCTCCAGAGTAGATTTGAGGGCCCAATGAGGAGGGAACTGCATATGTTCCAGGCAGGAGATATGAACATAAGCTTGGACTGGGGAGCTGGGACTGGAAAGAATGGCCAGGCAAATGGACTTACCGAGCCAGATGGATGGGCAGTGCCATCTGAGAAGATGGAACACGGGAAGGTGACCAGATTTGGGTAAAAAGATCCTGACATCAGTTTGGGACACAATGGGTTTAGGGAGACTTTGAGGCCGTAAGTGGAAAGATGAGTGATAGATAGGTCTGGGATGGAGATTTACATTTCGAGAGTCATCTGCACACAGACTCTAACAGAAGGTGTGGACATGATGAGACTGCTTCACATCACCACTCACAGTTACCTTTTCTCTCCAGCTGCCCCACCTGTGCCTGCTCCCATGCAAAGAGAGCAGGTCTCTGCTGCCTCAGCTGCCCCTTAGGCCTCTGTACCCTGCAGCTCTAAGGCCTCTTGTGTCACTGTCTCACCACTCCCTGGCATGTCTTCCTCACTAAAGATCCAGGAACACTTGGGGACAAAGACCTGAGGCTCTCCTCCGATGTCCCTAACACACGGAACAGAGCCTGGCTGCCTGGCTCTTGAGTGAGCAGTAAGATATAGGCTCACTTTTCTAGTCTACAACAAAGCCCCAGTGCAATGTTGCTCTGGAAGTAGGAGAGAATGGAGGTCCAGACCCAAGAGACTCATATAAAAACTGGTCTCCAGGTCCTCAGAGAGGGAATGTTCTATTCCTTACCTCAACTTCCAAGAAACCAAGATAGGTACTGAAAATTTTTTAAAGAGAATGGTGTTGATGTTTTCCCACTGTTACTATTGATAAGCCAGCAATCAGATATTTATTGGGAATGTATTTCTCTTTTAAGACTTCTTATGTGCAAGGGGATGACAAGAAAAGAAATGAGTAGTAAGCTCTGTCCTCAAAGAACTTGTAGCACAATCTCTTACTCAGAACCCAGTGCTGATTACAATTCAGAACAAAGTTGTGCATTATTTCATGTGAGTATCTATAAGAAAATCAAAACCTGAATCCTCAAGGAGCTTATAATCTCAAGAAAATATAGGACAAACATAAATGAAACATTAATTTTATCGATACACACAGAGCCACCCTACCCTCTACAGTGCCTTTTTTCAATTAAGACAAGGTACCCTTCCTCCAAGCACACACAGCTCCTCAGCGGGTCATGTGATTTGGCTGAATGGAAGCCTATGTCCCCCTGCTGTTGGCCAGACGTCCTTGTGCAATGTGCATCCTGCAATGTACATAACCTATGTGACACCAGTAATGGATGTTGTTTCCAGAAAGGGACGAATGTAGGATGGACAAGCGAGGAAATAGGTAGAATGGACTGAGTATGAGGAGAAGGAGGCCAGAGGCATGCCCAGGGACAAGCAGGTTTGAGCAAGGTGAAGATGACCCTGATGCAGCAAAGAAACGAGATGCGGAGGTTTGGTTGGGGAATGGTTATGGAAGGCCCCAAACACCAAGCTAGATTTATACTTGACCCCGCAGGAGCCGAGCACTGCCTAGGAATATCGCCCTCTGTGACCGTTAATTACATGTGTCAACTGAGTGGGCCTCAGGGTGCCCAGATTCAGCATTGTTTCTGGGTGTGTCTGGGAGGATGTTTCTGGATGAGATCAGCATCTCAATCAGTGACCTCAGTAGATGGCTCTTCACCGCGTGGGTGGACATCATCCAACCCACTGAGCACCTGAATAGAACAGAAGGTGAAGAAAGGAGAAATTTGCCCCTTTTTTCCTCATTGTTTAAGCTAATACATCTCATCTCATCTTCTCCTGCCCTGAGACTGGGATTTACATTATCAGCTCCCCTGGTCCTCAGGCCCTCAGACTCAGATTGAATTATGATGACTTTGAACCACCATCTTTCCTGGGTCTCCAGCTTACAGACTTCTCAGCCTCCAAAATCACATGAGCCAGTTCCTCAAAATACATCTGATCTTAGATAGATGGATAGATGATTGATAGATAGACAGATAGATAGATAGATAGATAGATAGATAGACAGATATCCTACTGGTTCTGTCTCTCTGGAGAATGCTAATACACTCTCTTTTCCCCAAAGCAATGCCATGCAGGCTTGGCTACCAGCGTCAGTGCTCGCCAGAGCGCCACCTGCACCCTGAAGGTCCATGGAGGATACCACTGGACAAGAAAACAACTAAATATCTTCATGCTGACATAGAACCCCAAATTATAAGGTCTAACACCTTGGATTTATAGCCTGCCTAAAAAGTATATTTTATGACAAATATTTTTATAATAGTCTCATTTGATTAATAGGATGAGCAAACAGGGCAGTTATGGGCCTTGGCAAAAGTCAAAGAGAAAATCCACAGTGGCAGAGTGGGGACTGGAACTCAGGTCTCTTCCATAGAATCCAGTGCCCAAGAGCACTTGGCCTCCCTGCACTTATATGGCAGGGTTCCTCTTCCACCAGCCACCACACTGACTACTTGAGTCTGCCAGCCCTGGGTCCTTTCCAAGAAAAGACAAAGCTTTCAAACAAGCAGTAATGACATTGATTGTTCTAAGCCAGAGGCAGGGGATTCTGGACCATTTCCTTGAAACACTTGCCCAGCAGCACTGGTGCCCTCACCCCTATCACCCCTCATCCCGAGAAAGAAACGGAGGGTACTTCATTACCACGAAGGGGGAATATAATTCCCTGTAGATCTCTGCAGTCTCATATCCCTGGCTCATTGTCAAATGCCAGCAGCAAGCCAGCCTGGCTGCTTTGTTAGCTCGGCTCTATCTGATTTTGCATTGTTTTGCAGATTGCAGCCGCCTTCCCCCCACCTCCCCACCGCCCAAAGCTAGGCAAAAATGGACAATGTTGGAGCTTCCTGGTATATCTTTCAAAAGATTTCCCTGCTTAACTTGGTCTCCACAATACAGTATTCTCTTTTGCTCTCACAAGCCATATATTTTTTCCCACACAGAAAGTTGTTTTCACTGGTGTACTACAAGATATGTGATCAAAAACAAATAAATGGAAGACTTTCCAGGATGTCATGCAAAGCATAAAAAGCATGCTGCTCAAGAGCTAATTTTCAGTTATCATATTTACACCCCCACCTTTTCTTCTGCTTTCACCCTCTAGTTACTAAGGAATTTGGAAAGTAAGGGGATTTGTCTCCTTTTCTCAAAGACCCATCTCTCGCTGCTGAGTTTCTCCACACCTGAATTCACACATCTCCCACATCATGACAATTACCTCCATGGTAACCATTCATGACATCATAAACACAATGTGAGAGCAGCAGAAACAAGAGCTACTGAGACTCTGTTGGATGCAAATTTCCTGTATGATCTGAGAGGCACATAGGAACAAAGGGAATTTTGTTTTGAGATTTTAGCAAAAAAGTTAATTTTTGAAATCTATTCTTGTAGGTCAATGCTTTCTGCCCAGGAGTCTACGAATATTGTCAAAGGACCATGACATTTCTAAAATGGCAGCATAGTACCTGCACCTGAATGCAAACTAGTGGGACCAAAAGATTTCAGCCTACAGACATAACTTCTCAGAAATGGTTAGATCGCACAGGTATTTCTGATGGTCAGAAGAGGGTCTTTGGAATGGTTCCATGGTTTTAGAGAAAACAATGTGTTCCTGGAAAGTCTTTTTCTCTTTCTACCTTTTTTTACCCAAAATAAATGGCCAAAGCCTGAAGCCAAGGTTAACAGCTATTAATAATTTTGTGGTCAGCAGCCAAAAGAAGAGTGGACACACCACGAGTGTAGGACATACATCACACAAACTTCACAGAGAAGAAGGGGAGTGCTTTGTTGTAAGACGGTGGTGAGATATGAGATGAATGTTAACACCCACATTTCACAGGTATTTTTCTCTGCAAACAGCTCCAGCTTTGGGACTTAACATTTTATTCTAAATACTATTAGATACATCAGGACTCTCAAAATAACGGTTTTTGAGTTGAAGACATCAAAGTGCATTATTTACTAAAACCATTATGTCTCCCCCTGCCCACCTCTTCTTGCACAAGATGCTACTGTAAAATTCAGGCTGCTTTAATCTCTGTGATTGAAAAGAAAAAAGAAAAAACCAAAAGTGCAGCTTAAAGAGGAACTGAATTCACAATCTCAGAGCTAAGAAGTAAACATTGCCCAATGAGTTCCTCAGTTTAGATACCTGAGAATTTCAATTTACCTGTGTTTTAATTATCCACAGAAGGACTCACCTCTTATTCTCTGAATACAAAAAATGTAAAAGTGAGCAAAATGGGAGATGAAAAGCTTATCTGAGGACCTCCGAGGATTAATCTTTGCCTTCTTCTCATTGTTTTCCCGAATTTGGGGATAAAATTTGTCATGGAGTATTTGATCTTGGGAAAACACTGAGTTTGGCTTTGTGAACACAAACTACTCTGACCATTATTTTAACAAACAGAATTTCAGAAGCATAGGGCTCTATGTAGAATTTTGAGTAAACAAAATAATTGATTATTTTAAGCCAGAGGCAGGGGATTTCCTCCTGAAATGCAGGAAATCGAGCTGCAGGAGTGTGTGTGTTGAGTGAGTGAGTGGGAAGGCGAGTGAAGTATCAGTACTCTGTCACTCATTACTTTTTCTGATGTCCTTAAACTGCCTCTTGTGTGTTTAAAGTATGGTCATTTCCAAACAACAACAAATGTTGGTGAGGACGTGGAGAAAGGGGAACCCTCCTACACTGCTGATGGGAATGTAAATTAGTTCAACCATTGTGGAAAGCAGTATGGAGGTTCCTCAAAAAACTCAAAATAGAAATACCATTTGACCCAGGAATTCCACTCCTAGGAATTTACCCTAAGAATGCAGCAGCCCAGTTTGAAAAAGACATATGCACCCTATGTTTATCGCAGCACTATTTACAATAGCCAAGAAATGGAAGCAACCTAAGTGTCCATCAGTAGATGAATGGATAAAGAAGATGTGGTATATATACACAATGGAATATTATTCAGCCATAAGAAGAAAACAAATACTGACATTTGCAACAACATGGATGGAAATAGAGGGTATTATGCTCAGTGAAATAAACCAGGCAGAGACAGACCAGTATCAAATGATTTCACTCATCTGTGGAGTATAAGAACAAAGCAAAAACTGAAGGAACAAAACCGCAGCAGACTCACAGAACCCAAGAATGGACTAACAGTCACCAAAGGGAAAGGAACTGGGGAAGATGGGTAGGAAGGAAGGGATAAGGGGGAAAATGGGCTATTACAATTAGCACACATAATGTAGCGGGAGTGGGGGTGGGGTAGGAGATATGGGAAAGGCAATATAACACAGAGAAGACAAGTAGAGATTTTATAACGTCCTACTACGCTGATGGACAGTGACTGCAATGGGGTATGTGGTGGGGACTTGATAATAGGGGGAGTCTAGTAACCATAATGTTGCTCATGTAACTGTATATTAATATTAGCAAAATAAAAAATTTTTTTTAAGTATGGTCATTTGTTTTGTTTGTCCATCTTGGCTTGTCAGTTTCTGCCAACAAAAAAAGAAGAGCAAAATTAATTTTAATTAACTTTAATTTCAAAAATGTATCATTCCAGATGTTCAAAAAGTACTTCTCCAAGTGACTGGGCATTGTCAAAGCTTGAAGGAGCCTTTGAGTGGCTGTAATTGACTTGTCATGGGCTCCCAATGGCACCTAGGGAGAAAGCACTTTGGTTCTGACGGCATAACCTTTCTTACTGAGACTGGAGCCCCTCATTCCAACCCTGCAACCAGTCAACAGTTGTTTAAATGGGTCTGACTGTGCTCCTGCTCTGGGCGAGGAACTCTGCCAAATGCTTTGGAGGATAAGGATGTCAGTGCATGGTTCTTAGGGAGCTTGGTAAGGGACGTGGGACCTTTACAGACAGGTGGAAGCCATCTATTAAAGCTGATAGGTGCTTTGAAAGTTCTACAGAACAGGAGACCACTTTTCAGTAGGGGACCCCTGTTGGCTTCATAGAAATGTAATAGTTAATCTGAGAGCATTCATCAAGAATCAGTGGAGAGACATGATATATGTCATGATCCAGAGACATAAGCCTGGTATATTTAGACTAATGAGCAGAGAAATGGTTTTGTTGAGTATTTATTGTGGCCAGGATGCAGAACAAAAAGAGGATCTTGCAGGTCAAAGCATGTACCCGAGAGTGTGTAATATGGTCAAGCTACAATAAGCGGGAGTCAGAGGAGACAAGAAAAGGAGGGGCAAGGGCCTATAGGGAGAGCTCAAAAGGAGACATCCACAGCTTAGATACAGACACAGTCACTGTGAGTTTCTCTGGCAGGAGCCAATAAAGGGAAAGAAACAACATAATCAATTATGAAGCTGTGGGGCTCTAAGAACCTACCCAACTTTGTCCTGTTGGCCTGGAATGAGTTTTTGGAGTGCCGTCTTCCCTCCATTCCCCATCCCCATCCTGTAAGTGCACAGGTTTAACCCAGTAGCATCTTAGAGGCATCACTCGGCTTCTCACACTTACACCAACCATGACATTTTTAGGATGCACTGGCTGTTGCTTCTGGAATGGCCACAACCCAGGCAACTTGTTAGGAACCATTTGCCTGCCAACCCCAAAGTCCTCAGGTATCCAGCAAAGTTGGGGACAGTTGGCAAGGTCTTCTGTCCCCAAAGTAATGCTGGGAAGAGCTCTGGGCTAGAAATCAAAAGTGAATGCTGGCTGATCCTGGCCTAAACATTAACTCATTGTGGACTTTGGGTGAGCCTCTTCCTCTCTTGAGGTACAATTTCATTTGCAAAAGAAGGAAATTGAACCAAATACTACTTGCTTTCTGTGACATGGGATCAAGTGCCTTTCCCAAGTTCCTGCAACTATGTAAAAGTGAAAGCCTAGACCAGGCCCTGTGTCCTGACCTGCTGATCCAGCATTCTTTCCACAGTACTGGGTCACATGAGCAGGGTATGTCCACGGTGACAGCTAACGCTCCTCAGGTGGCTGCTGCATGCCAGTGTGTCTATTCTGTATCTACTCAGTCCTCGCATCAATCATTTGAGTTGGATAAGGCTGTCAAATCACTTTACAATAGGAAACACACACAGAAAGATGAAGTCGTTCACTCATAATCACAAAATTAGTAAATGCAAAACCAGGACTTGAAGTCAGATAGCCCGATTCCGGGACCAATCATCTCCATCTCTGCTCTCCACAGCAGAACAAGAAGGAGCAGCAGAACGACATAAGGGGCATGGAAACTGAAAATAGAAAGCATGGCAGGCTTCCAGTGGTGAATTCATACTGCAAGCTTGAGAGCTTTCCGAAGAAGTATTTTGGTCACTGTTGCTTGCCTGCATGCCTCCCCTCTCCCTTCCCACAGATGACCACATGAGCAGTCCCCTGGGGGATCATTTACGATTCAGTGGTCTTAACTGTGGTTTGAATGGAGTATGGATAATAACCACATAGAAAATCAGGAGACAGGGGCCTCCTGGCTGACTCCCCCAGTTCATAAGACAAGGAAATCCAAAACCACCACAGATTATTTTTACTATAAAATAAAACCTGAGAAGAGGCATTCTCTTGAAATCTTCAGAGAGCCATGCTAACATCACCCCTGTGCCCATAGGTTCATACCCAGGATTATTGAGAAGAACACATCTCAGATTCAAAGCTGTGCCAAGACAGATATTATTTTAAATAAATAAAATGACATTTTAAAGAGGGTACTTTAAAACTCTAAAACTTTCAGAGGCCTGTACTACACAATCTGTATACTCTTTTACCTACATCTAAGATCTGTATTCTATGAGATTTATGAGTTATTTTTTAGCAGATTTTCCTATTACTAGTAAAAAGGTGGAGTATGGTTACAAGACCCTGTACCAAGACTAGTAACCTTATTTCCAGTCCAGCACTTTGACCAACTGGCCACATGACCTTGGCTAGTCATTGACTTTCCTGAGCCCTGGTTCCTCATTTGCAGTGAGAGGACTGATCTCAGAGTCTGGGTTCTGTGAGCCAGCCAAGGACCAAGAGCCCTTGAATCATGTGTTTTGCTAAATGGATCCACAGAACAAAATTGTGATCCATGGGGATTAAATTCAAATAAGAAAGAAGAGGCAGAGAATGCTCTTCTGAAAGAGGAATTAAGTTCAGATAAAGATCTGCTTCTCAAAGCTTGGCTTGGCACTGACCCACTGCCAAGCCTGGGAGCTCCACAATCTATCCACACAGCAGGTAGAGTGACAGCTCCTTCCCTGGGGGCATGTTTGTATGAAGCAAAGCCCTGCAATCCTGGGTAACCTCCCTGGAGGGAAGGTTTGCCTCCTTCTCAGGGAAAGCTTTAGTTTTACAGGCAGCAGAGTACATGAGGTAATGAGCTGGGAAGATGTGGCTGAGAGGGAAGCCAGAAACGAGACCACAGAACCTTTCTGGGGCAGGACCAGGACCCCCTCATCACACTTCATGATTCTGACTCGTCAGACCATGGGTTTTCCCAGAGTTCTGCCAGCAAAACCTTCTGTCACATTTTTGATGGCCACACACCTTGGTGATCTCTGGTGGTTTTTCCCTACTTTCCCAATCCTGGATTGTATTTACCAAAATTTGTATTGCTCTGAGCCTCTAGGATCTTTCTAACACTGTCCTATGGAAGCAGATTAGCCTTATTCAGAGTTCAGTGTGATTTTCAATGCATAGAGTTATACTTAGGTGCTTTAAAAAGAACTTCACATTTCCAGCTGTGCGAGAATGGAAGGCACTGCTCCTGTTCATTAATACACTTTACCCAGACATAAAACCAGAGGATAAAGGATCAACACTCAGTGCATTGCAGCAGGGATCCTGCATGTGATAAGAAGGAAACCAGATGGCCCAATTTCTGCCACTAAAATACAAAGCTCATGAGGGCAGCAATATTATAGTCACTGCATAGACCCAGCAACTAAACAGCTTCTGGCACACAGTAGGTGCTCAATAAATATTGATGGAATGGATGGATGGATGGATGAATGAATGGATGGATGAATGAATGGATGAGTTACCACTTTAAGACCCCAGGATTTTTTTTATTGGTCAGCTTATGTCAATGGTACTCTCATTCTATCTGATTCTCATTACTCACTATCTCCTAAAATCTGCTGTCATCCCATCTCCACATTTATCTGGTCCCAGGGGCCCTCAAACTGGTGGGCTATCTGCTTTTTTCTTGATAAGATTAATTTTAAAATAATAATAGCAGCTATCATTTGTTGAATGCTTAAGTGTATTAATCACTATGCTATGTACCTTAAATGTATCATCTCTTTTCATCTACAAAACAATCCAAGGTTATTACATTCAACAGATGAGGAAACAGAGGCAGGCAGTCTATGTTTTGCCCATGACTACCCACCTGGTAAGTGGAGGGACTTAGCTTCAAAGTTAGGCAGTGTGGTTCCAGAGGTAATGTTCTTAAACCCCAGCTGTGTAAGCTGCAGCCCTGCTCATAACTGGAGCATGTAATGCAGATCACTCAACCAGAGGAAAGGACACACAAGGTCTACAGACCTTCAGAATCATCTGGAGCACTTCATGCTCCATCAGGTTCTCCAAGGCCCCACTGGTTTCCTCCATTAGTTCCTATCTGAGTCACTGAAGAGTATTCTTCAAAGTAGAAGGATTGTAAGTGACAGTATAAATTCTATTCAGAACTGGGTATCAAACTTTTTACCAGTTCAGACCTACAGGTAGAGAGAACTCAGTCTAAAAATAAGTTATTTACACAAACTTTTCATCATCACTATATATCAACACCTATAATGCTTGGACTGTAATGGATGTTCAATAACTGTTGAATTAATGAATAATTTATTAATAAACAATGAATAACTTAGTAGAAAAATTCAATGTAAAACCCCATTTTTTTGTGGGACAAGAAGATGTCATTATCCTTAAAAAACATGTACCTTCAGTGTCTGCCATTTTCCTAACACTATGCTGGTCACTGTAGGGGACAAAGGGAAACTATTAATCCAGAGCCTACTGTCAGGATCTACAGTTGAAGTAAGAAATAAAGAAGGTTTAAAAACTGGAAACAACCAGACTGCAATATAATCTAACTTCATAAGAGCATTTGACATTATCCGATGCCTCAGGATAATGAAATGTGTTCTTCTAGATCTTTTTCTATGCATTTAAAATTATTTGAGTTAGGTAAAACTGTCAAATCCATTTTAGAGATGAGAAAAGGGGTCCCAGGGAGGTTCAGTCATTAGCCCATAATCACACATGTAGTAAGTGTCATGCTAGAATTTGAAGACAGTCAGTGTGAATCTAGAACCCGTTTCTTTATTCTCCATACCACCTGGCATAATAAGAGTGACATAGGGACGTTACAAATTTATATACAAATATATTTGCATATAGGTGTGGTTTTTGTTTCATTGTTGTGTGTGTGTTTTATCATAAATGAGATCATACGCTACTGTTTGTGAATTGCTTTTTCAAATAATATATGTCTTGAAAATATTTTTATGCAATTGCAGAATACATCAACCTTATTTGTTTGTAACAGCAATGTATCAATAGTGTGGATATCTATTTAAATTTCTTCCTACTGATGGGAAATTAAGGTTGTTTCCAATTTTTCAATTACAGTTCTTCAGTTAACATTTGTGGTTGTATGCACATGTGTGAATACTTCTGCAGGATGTATTTCTAGTAGTGAAACTGGTCAAAGTAAATCCACATTTTTGCAGTGGATTTGTAACAGGAATTTTTGCCACCTTGGCCACAGTTGAAGCCATCAGGCAGATGTGAACTCTAGACACAAACATTATGGATGGATATCACATACCTTAAACTTATATATAGTACCTCACATTTTCCAAGGGGTCTTTACATATATTATCTCATTTAACTTTATAATAAGTTATGAGAGAATGCGATCTCATTTTACAGATAGAGAAACTGACAACTAGCAAAACTAAAAGACTTGTCTAGGGGCATTCCATGAATTAAAATCAGAGCTAGAATTAGAAAAAAATCTCATTTGTAATTTAGGGCTGTTTCCTTTAAAACCACACTGGTATAATAAATTATATATAATAAAATGTTTGGTTTGTGCTCAGCTATTAACAAATCCATGTATACAAGTTTTAAAAAGTAGACAACATGAGCATAGTTGGGCACTGCAAGTTGTGAAAACAGAAATGTATAAGAGAGAATGGGGGATGTTTTCCAGCTCAAAAATACTATGACCTTATGATACCAGAGAAGTAAAAATATAGTAGAATAAAATTAAAAAATAATAAGTATCAAATGATTTCACTCATATGTGGAGCATAAGAGCAAAGAAAAAAAACTGAAAGAACAAAACAGCAGCAGACTCACAGAACCTAAGAACGGACTAATAGTTACCAAAGGGAAAGGGACTGGGGAGGATGGGTGGGGAGGATGGGTGGGAAGGGAGGGACAAGGGGGAAGAAGGGGTATTATGATTAGCAGACATAATGTTGGGGGGGCAAGGGGAGGACTGTACAACTCAGAGAAGACAAGTAGTGATTCTATAGCATCTCACTGCGCTGATGGACAGTGACTGTAATGGGGTTGGTGGGGGGGACCTACCTGATCAAGTGGGGAGTTTGATAACCATAATGTTGCACATGCAATTGTAGATTAATGATACCAAAATAAAAATAAATAAATAAATAAATAAATAAATAAAATAGAAGTAAAAAAAGAAAGAAGGAAGAAAAGAATTCTTTACTAATAAAATTGGGAAAAAACAGTAAGAAGAGTCCAGACCAAGTAGTCAAAATGGGAGAGTCCTATAAAAATTAGCCCCCACAAAGATGTGCAAAACAAAAGCCCACAGAACATACTCACTGTCTTGTGAAAGGTAGACTAACCCAGGCTCAACCTTCTCACCTAAGAATAGTATTCAGCCTAGAAGTTTCTTCTCTAAAATGAAAGGTGGAAATGACAATTACTTCATCAGTAAGAATTCCAGTTTGAATTCTTCTCAAAGATAATTTACTCCAAGTAAAAGATTTTACTGTTAAATATTACTTATGATTGAACAATAGGTATCATTAGGTAAGAGAATTTTGAAGAGGAATGAGTAAGCTTCTCTGCAGAAATGAATACACAGATCTGTTCGTGATCATCTTGATCAGAGTAATGACAGGAGTAGGAAACCTGTAATGATGTTTTGATAAACTTACTCAGCCAGTTGCCCTAACATTTACATGGAAGTTTCAACAAAGGATTCTGCAAGGACTTAAGATAAACCCTCTCAATAGCTGTAAAAAACAGACTACCTCATCTCAATTCCTTTCACTTTGTTAGCATGAAATTTATCTATAAATCATTACTCTTCTTCAGTTTGACCGTGTACATTGCAGATGAGGCAAATTAGGACAGGATCAAAGACAAGAACTCAGGTTAAATAGTGTCTTAGTGTCTTAGAAGACGGCTGTCTTAGAAGATGGCTTTTGAAAACAAGCTTTCACTATCAACCTGTGGTTAGGAAATAAAAGAAGAGGAAATGTGTCCCTTCAAGACACATATTTTCTGAAAACTATATGCTTCTTAAGGAGAAGGTCTTGGACTATGAAAATAGTTGGCAAGAGACTGCATCCATATACCGCATATCATTGGGAGTTTGGGCTAGAATTTACAATTTTGGCTTTAAGCAGGACACTCAGTGTCCTGGCCACCCTGTATGAAGGATTGGCTGTGAACTTTGCCAAGGACCTATTCACATTTCAGCTGAGCAACATTTTTAATAATCATCTAACTTCTAAACCACCTATGTTGAGGTCTTCTGCAGCTGCCCATGGGAAACAAAGGCCTTCATTTTCATTTAGATTTCTCCTTTGACTGGCTCCAGCAAAGTCTTTTCTCTCTCTAGGGATTCTAAATACGTAGCACATAAGGAGAGCAAGCAAAGGGTTCAATCTGCGACAGGAAAGATAGAAACTATGACACCTTTGTAGGACTTTCAACAGATGCTCATAGCACAGAGGATATAAAGGAGCTGTGAGATTGTTGTTGCTGTGGCAACCATGCATGCCTGAATGAACAACAAAATGAATAGCCCTGACAGGTTTCAATGGCATCAACAGGATGACAACACTTACCCTTACTGGGGATAATGTGTATACTCCATAGTGATCCCACTTAGATGTGGTTCCCATATGAAGAAATAGTCACCAATAACATCCAACAAACTGAATAACCCTCAGGGACTAGTCATATAAACTTCCCCAAGCCAAGGGCAATGGTCATGTTACTTTGCCTCCCTGCTGTAGTTAAGAAGCACCTTTCAAACTTCCAGGCCTTTTTGTGACATTCTATTTAATTTTATCATGCTATTGCTAGACTCCTATTGAGCTTTTGTTGTAAGCAGATAAGGCTAAGGGAGAGCTGAGGGGAAGCAGAATGAGATACAAAAGGGAAAAAGGTAAAATTAGCTATAGCACATAATTGGGCCCTGCTTGGCCTTGAAGAAGGCACAATACATGTTAATTAAGTAGATTAATATGTTGCTTGCTGAAGGGTCTATTCTAGACAGTAGGAAGTAAGTTTAAAACAGGTAAGAACTTTTTTTTTTCTGGACTAAGGTTAGTTGAAACATTGGCACTGAATAATTGGATGAATTTTATCCTTGGATGGAGATAGGGAATGGGGGGAAAGCTTTCTTAGGATGTTAGATGCTATTAAAATTCCATTGGGCTAAGCAACTTTTAGATCATAAGAGATTTTCAAGAAATTTCCCAGTCACCATTCTATTAATTGAACTGTACAAAGATAGTGTTCATGTAATATAGTGGCCTTTCAGGTAAGTGTAATTTTCTGATCCAATTTGAGGCAGAAGTTTCATTTCCCAAATGTTTATTACAGTTATGCAGCAGAACTGGTTACTCCAGTAGTTGGAATGAAGAAAATATTTCAGGTTAAATGATTTGTCCAAAGTTCTGGGCAATGCCTACATTGGAAATAAAGCTCTTGGTCAGGTAATACTGAATTGGATGTTTCTAGCCTGGTGCTAATGAGCTAGGTCACATGCATGGGTCAGTTGGCTTAGAACTGAGTCAGGTTGGCTCTACAATCAGACACCCCAATGTCAGTCAGTCCACTCAGAAATACAACCAAGTTTGCCAAAAAAGAGTAAGCAAAGTCATATAATGAGTTCCAGACAAAACCATCATGACTCAGAGTATGCACATGGCTAATAATAGATTCAAAATTTCACCTCTTTTAAAAAGAACGAAGCACACACACCTATACTTTCAAATTCCATGTAACAAGTCACCTAAAAAAATGTTCTAAATAGATATTTAAGCACTATAGAATGTGAGTTAGATGAATACAACTGTTGCTTTTTATGAGTTTACAATATTAGCCTAAACACATGCTAATTTTGCAAATAGGTAAACCACACCTTCATTACACAAAAGCGAAGAGATATATGCTTTAAAGACCATATTATGTATATAAAGAACTCATGTATATAAACAACTCAATATCCAAAAAGCAAAGAATCTGATTTAAAAAATGGGTGGAAGACCCGAATAGACATTTTTCCACAGAAAACATACAGATGGCCAACAGACACATGAAATTTTCTCAACATCACTAATGGCTAGGGAAATGCAAATCAAAACCATGAGATATTACCTCACACCAGCTACAGTGGCCACTATCAAAAGACAATAAATAACGGGGGATGCAGAGAAAAGGGAACCGTCATGCACTGTTGGTGGAAATGTAAATTGGTGCAGCCACTATGGAAAGCAATATGAAGATTCCATAAAAAACTAAAAATAAAAATACCATACAATCCAGTAATTTCACTTCTGGATATACACCTGAAGAAAACAAAGTCACTGATATGAAAAGATATGTGCACCCCTATGTTTATTGCCACATTATTTACAGTAGCCAAGATATGGAAGCAACCAAAGTGTCCATCAATAGATGAAGGAATAAGAAGATGTGGCACATCTATACAGTGAAATATTATTCAGCCATAAAACAGAAATCGTGCCATGTGGGACAACATAGATGGACCTAGAAGGTATTAGGCTAAGTGAAATAAGTCAGACAGAGAAAAATACCATATCGTTTCACTTATATATGAAAAATAAAAATAAAATAAACAAACAAAACAAATAGACTCATAAACACAGAGAACAAACTGGTGGTTGCCACAGGGGAGGAAGCAGGGGGGATGGGTGAAACAGGTAAAGGGAGGAAAGAAGTACAAACTTCCAGTTATAAAATAAATAAATTATAGGGATGAAAAGTACAGCATGGGGAATATAGTCAATCAATAATATTGTAATAACTTTGTATCGTGACAGTGGGTAACTACTCTTATCATGATGAACATTTTGTAATGTATATATTTGTTGAATTACTATGTTGTATACATGAAACCAATATTGTATATCAACTATACTTCATTAAAAACATATATGCATATATCTTTTAAAGAAACAACAAAAATAATAAAGACGGAATGTATTATTGTGAGAGTCATACGTTAGGATAAACTTAAAAGTTCCTTCCTCTCTCCATCTGCCCCCACAAGGACCTCCTGTTATTATAAGCCTGTAATACATTTTATGTAACATATTTAGACTATACCATAAAAATAATCACATATTTTTAAAAGTAAAATCCTCCATTGTTAATGTGCTATTTCTTGATCTGGGTGCTGGTTACATGAAGCTCTACACAATTTTCTGAATGTATGTTAGACTTCAACAGTTTTTTGAAAACCTTTCTTGTGTCTGCCCTGATGAAGTATATAAAATAGTTACATTTTGTTTTAGACACAACACATTTATTGCTATAAAAGTGAAGGTAAAAAAAAGTTATGTAAAATAATATTTCAGTGCACCGAATAAGCCCATTATCTAAATAAAAAATGTGGATTATAGCTCTGGTTTGGCCACCGACTAGTGGTTGAATTTGAGACTCTTGGTACCTCACTTTTCTCTCCCAATTAAACAGGGTTGGGTGAGCTACAGTCTGATGCTTCTGCCAGCTTCAGTGTTAAATGATACTGGGTAACAGGCCAAACGAGAAGTGAGAATCCTTCAGTAAATCCCTCTGTAAAGCAGCAAGCCACTTTCTGGTTTATCTCTTTGGTAAACAAGAATTTAATGGGGGAAGACAGTGAAGTGAGCAAAAGCCTGCTTGAGTAACAGGCTTGACCCATATGACTAGGTTCTGTTAACCATGAGAAAGTCTCAGTCTAGTCATATAATTCTGAATCCCAAAGAAAGGAGAAGCGGTTGAGTATTTCCTCCATTCAAAGTCTGAAAATCAGTAAGGGGAGGACTCATTAACCTTTTCCTGCCAAAAGAATGGCACAGGGTTTTCAGTGAAGCTAAGTTTAGTCAGACTCATTCCACTAACATTTTTTGAGCTCCTGCTGAACACCAAGGTTCCTGATAGCTGTTGGGGATAAAATGGCAAGAAACGCAGAAGGAATTCTTCCCTACAGGTAGGTCTCAGGTGATTGTGGGGCACACAGATAAGTAAACATGAAATTACAGGGCGATTTGTATGATGTGTTATAAAGGGAGAAATGGAAGATGCAAGAAAGGAAGCACAGGAAAGGCACATAAACTACTGGGGGAAGGAGGTACCAGGGAGAGGTTTCCTAGAGCAAGTGATGTCTAAGTAACAAGTAGGAGTTAGCACATAACCATGTTTAGCTCATATGCTGGGAGGCAGTATAGACTAGAGTGGGCTCAAGAGTCAGACTCCTTAGCTTCAACTCCCTTGCTGCCACTTAATAGCTGCGTGAGCAAGGGTAGGACTCTTACATGGTCAGTTTCCTCCTCTAAAAAGTGGTAATAATAGTAGTCATGATTAAGTGAGAGAATCCATGAAAGCCTTACTAAACACAAAGCCTAACTACCACTACTGTTATAATTAATAATGAGACCGACGTGGGGAGGTGACAGTGGAATGCCTGTGCAGGGATTGGCTCACAGGGGACAAAGAATATGGACTTTTGGGGTCCTGAGAGTAGTCCAGTCCAGCTGCATGGAAGAGAGGGAGGAGGTGATGAGATGAGGCTAGAAGAGAGGGCAGGCAACAGAGGGCAAAAAGCCCTGCACGCTGTGTTCAGGAGTTTGGAGCTTGTCCTGGAAGGAGGATCACGGAAGCGTTCTCAAAGGAGAGCTCGTGACATTCACTGCTCACATTTATCAGTAGGCGAGAAGTGGGCAGCCCACATAAAAAATATTTATTTAACCCCAAAGCATTCAAGACTCTACATCCACTTGCCATTTTCCTCTACAGAGGATGAGGTCTGATAGGAATTCAATAGTTCACTAATATCCCAGGATTCCCTTCCCTTCCCTTAGTGAGCTGAAGATGCTGGAGCTCAGATAACTGCAGTTAATTCAGGAAAGACATTACCAAAATAATGTGATTCAGCCTGAGAGACCCAGTTCAGAAAATTAACATAGTATGTCTTTTCATGAACCATGAGCTGCAATATACAGGAGGCCTCTCTTGAGTCATTAAACTTGCTCTATTAGATTACAGAAAACCCCAGACACCTAGCCCTGCTCTGGCTGGATTCTTATAGAATGAAAATCTCTTTTTTTCCAGCAGAGGAAAAGCAGGCATAAGCCACAGGAGTAGAGCCTTGTGTCATATGGGAGGCAAAATACACACTTCTTCTCCTGCTCTTCCCATCTTTTTAAACCTGACCTCTAAGGGGAACTTGAGAACAAACAAAGGCTTCTCGGGATGAGTAAGTATTAGAGTGAAGAAGTCCATAAGGGGTGGATGTAAGGACTGACATTATTCAGCATTTATAAATGGTACAGAGAAGAAGTAAGCAATAAATCTCTGATGCAGACAACCTTCAGTGCTCTGGGTAGTTTATTGCCAAGGTGCCATGGACCATCTGTCAGGGGAGGACCAAGAGAGTGGCAGATGTGATGAAAGTGTATTTGGAAGAGCATAATCCAAGTCCTCCTTGTAAAAGGATGAACTACCAGCTAAAACCAAAAAAAATGACACCTGGAATTATGGTGTGGCCCCTGTTAGGTTACTGAAGCCAGAAAAATTGGGGTATCATCAAGAAGGGCACTAAAACAAGAGATAAAACAAACCACACATTCTTCCACCCTTTCAACAAAAATGGAGACACATGCAGTATGGCTTCACGGTACACAACAAGAAATAGAAAACAGAACCTGCAGGCATATTTGTGCCTCCTGTTTGTCCATCAGACTCAATGAAATCACATAAAGTATTTCACACACAGCAATGAGAATTAAATATCAATGGCAAATGCCATTTTGTTCATGAATTTAGTGAATATTTATTGCAAACCAGCGTAATGCAAAGCAGCATGCTCCCAACGGGGGCAATATCAGGGATGGGATATGTACATTGACCTCAAGGGGTGTATGGTCTAGTAGAGGAAATGAGATATGGCCATTATCTGTAACAGAACACAAAGTAAAAAAAACCATAGCAGAGGAGCAGATAGTGTTACAGAAACATCCTACACATATTTAAAGGGTATTATGTCAATAAATCATATATATAAGATCTATTTTTATTAACCTCACTCATTCTAAGGTTTAATCTGGACAGTGATGGTCACTGTGATTTTACTAACTGACAATTCCATTAATGCCCAGAGCCAATGGCTGATATTGACCAGCAGGCCATACTGCCAATTAGGAAGATAGGAAGTTTCTGAATGGGGCCAAACTCTGGGACTAATCAAGAGTGAATATGAAGATGGATTTTTTTTTTCTGATGACAGAAGATAGAAGGGAGAGTCTTTGCATGAGATATGCCATTATTTCTACTGCCTTTACCCTCAGGGCACTTGGTTTATCCTGTAACTACTGTGAGGTACAAGAGCCAAGCGCTAAAATGTTCTTTAATGGAGGGGAATAAAAATCAAGCTCATTGACAGGATGAAGTAGTTAACATCCTGTTTCCAACTAATTCAGCTTAGAGAAGCCATTTACTATATTAATACCAACAACTCTGCCCTCCCCTGCCTATCCCACATCAAAAGGTACACATTGGATTTAGGAGATTAATTCTGCTTAGAGAAGTGCGAGCTCTCTCCAATCCTCATAATCAGAGTTCAAGGGGGAAATCAGTGGTACTGTAGTAGGGCTTGAGAGATAAATGTCTTTGGGAGTATGATATTTCCATATCCTCAATGTCAGATATTCCAAGGAAACTAGGTAAAGAAAAAGGAGTTTTAATTTTGCTTCTGAACTACAAAGTCCTCTTACTCTTCTCTATGTGGGTGCTCTGACACAGGAAACAAACTTATGTTGCTAGCTACCTTTGCAGTTATCAATGTCTACTTCCTAGTGGACCTCTTTAATTATTGCAAATTGACAGACTTGCCCCATTCTCCATCATTTCCACCATTACACTTACTTTTGTCTCTGCATGTAAGCGTAGGGAGGGGCATATTTATACAAGGTGTCTCTCTGTTAATAGAAGGCAATTAACTGTAAATAAAGTTCCTAAATGTAATGAAATCACATTTCAGAACAGAGCAAACCTCTTCAGAACACATATTAAAAGAAAATGATTTTCAAACATACGACATTATTAAAAATAATGCCAATGATATCAATTCAGAAATGTCTATCTGTTGGGTTTCTAAGGTATCAGGATATATTATACATGCTATGTAAGATTTAAAAAGTGGTCGAATAGCTGGTTCCCTATTTTCAAGAAGCTTATAATCTAGTTGGGAAGACACATTTAAAAATACACAAGAATTAAATATAAGAAATAAATATGAGAACAGTACCAACATGTCTGCTAAATCCAGAAAGTTTAAGGTATGGAAAAGAGTGGGTGTAAATGTTAAACTTCAGTTCAAAAGAGGTTGGAGTTGTTGGGAAATCACCAAGGCTTTTAGGAATTCCTACCTTTCAGCTAGACTTACTTTTGAAGACAGGGTGAAGTTGGTGGCTCTCCTGGAAAGAATTTTTTGTGTTCTGTTTTTAGTATTTTTAATTTTACGATTTACGCTAAATATAACATGACATTTTTTAATATTATAAATATCTCTCCCATCTAATCCCTAAAGATGATTATTTTTAAAGAGAGTTTCAGTTAATTAAGGAATACTTGTATTATTCAAATCACATTTCATCCGTTTCATTTAAAATGAGGTATTACCTTCCCTGGGTTCTCTAAAATCTATAGTAGGACCTACAGAATCACAAATGCTTCCTGCATTTCTTAAGAGAAGCATGCTGTTTTAGGGAAGTGGAGATTCCATTTTGTGGTTGTTTTAATTAACAACTGAACTTGTAACTTCAGTTCAGACAAAATAGAAATCTTAATTGTTAACCAAAATAACTCTTAAGCTTGAGTTTTAAAATGTCATATTTTAGACTTCTTACGTCTCTCTCTCCCTTCATCTCTAATATGCAAAGAGCCCAGAAAGGTGCAAAACTTCAAAGAGATATTAAAATCAAAGTTGAATATGTAGATTCAAATTGCAGAGGAAGAAAAGGAACATTTGGAGACTCACCAGGGAGATGTCTGTTGTTACTGCTTTCAATCAGTTTGAGCACATGCTGCATTTTAAGTAAGTTCTTTGCCCGGTTTGTGTTATTTTTCACAAATAAACATAAAACTATAATCTTAAATGCATGGTGAGAATCCAGATAATTGTTTTTACTTTTATAATTGAGAGTCAGCTGTATCTCAAAACACAGTGAGTCTAAAAGCCACTCTGGGGATGACACACTGTATGCATTCGAAATAATACGGGAGGAGGGCTCCTTAGTAAAACAGCAGAGCACCTGTGCTCATTGCATCAGTGTTTCTAAGTTTTGTTTTGTCCTTCTAGAGTTCCCACAAATATGGACCAAAGTGTTCATAGGTTTAGAAAAAGCAGGAACAATTATTTTGTTGCTAAATTAAAAACTAAAGTGTCCCCAAACCATCCAACTTCACACCAACACACATAAATTGTAACATCATAGTTCAAAGCTTTTAATTACTGTGGCAGTATCAGAATTATAATGCACCCCATTCCTGATTATTTGAAGACTAATGATCTACGCCAGGCAATTAAGTTGCCCCTATTCCTTCGGTTTCCTGCCATTTGGTTATTTTAAGGTTCACTGGCCTCTTCACATGCAGGGCAGAGGAAATAAAAGAAGAAACGCAAATCAGCAAATTTCGCCTTCTCATATGATCTACTAAAAATTACGGAATAGAGGAGTAATAGAATAGTTAACATGACAATTGAGGTTTTCCATATATTTGATTTATGCATAGTGCTCTCTTTCGCCAATGACAAGCTCACCAGAGGTCTTGAATTAAGTAAAATAACACTTGATTTTGACTCTGACCTTCCTATTGTTTCACTCTATTTATTGATTAATTTTGTCTCTCAGATTCCAGTTCTTCCTCCCTTTGTCCTTCTTTCTCCCCTTCCTTCCTTACTGTCAGCAAGAGTTACATTTATTTACTAAATGACAGCCCTTTCATTTCTGACTTTGAAGGGGAATCCCTATGACTTCCAAGACTTACCCATCTCACTGTTAACTCTACTAGCTTTGCTAAGCTAGACCCTCAACTCTGTACGCTTATGTGTTACTTCTAGCAGAGAATGGGGTGCAGCCCTGTAACTTCTCTCTTCCTCGACCGCAGGTTGTATCATATCTTCAACCCCCGGCTGAAGTCATCACTTTAGCTACTCATATAAGTATTTAAGATGACCCACTATCCAGCCACATAGTTCTCCCCTAACCCCCACTCCCACTATGTACCTCTGTAAGTGACAACATCCTTAGCCAAAAGAACAGAAATCAAACCATTACTTCTTTCAGTCCTGACTCCTCACCATTGGTTGTTCATCAGCCAAAGTCACAACAGTTTCCTGCAGCCCAAACTGTCAAGAAGTCCATTAGAAGCTCAGACTACAAGAAGGAAGGATCCCCAGGGAAGAATACACCTATGTATAAGGTCCCCAAAACTCATGGAATTCATCTACCATTAGCTCCATGGGGGCACCGAAATCCCTGTTAAGCGTGTAATTTTCTATCCAACATTAGAAACTACAGGCTTCTAGACACAGCCCCAAATATGAAGGGTGATAACTAACTGTCATCCACACCCCAAAGCAGAAAAGGTGCATCATGGTTCCAGGATATTGAGGAAAGAGCAAAATTCAGGTTACAGATCACAGGCTCAGATTCTATTCTCTTATAAGTCTATTCTAGTCGGGTCTATGTGATGTAAAGTGATGACTCACATATATACCTATATCTATATCTAACAGACATTAAGTGGTTTATATGCATCATCTCTAGTCATCACAGCAACCCTGAGACAGATACTATTAATATCTATCACATACAAGAAACTAAGCTCAATTTGCCAGGAAATGGCAGAGCTGCCTTCAAACCTATTTTCTGACTCCAAAGCCCATGTTCGTTCTATTACATTATTACACATCCCAGCCCTGGGCTTTTTGTCCATTTATCTAGTCTTATTCCCCCATTATTCCCATATCTCAAACTGTCACAAGCTGAATTTTGTTATAAGCCAGTCTGTAAACAAACCCTCATTCCTGTATAACTAACTACTTAAGACCTTCCATGTAAGACCTTTCTCTACCTCCACCCAGGCCCTATTAGTTAGGTTAGAGCTGCTATCCAGGATTCCCCAACCCAGACCAAAGTCCCCATTAAATAAGAGTCTTTTCCAGGTGTGTTTTTTTTTTTTTTACAAAATCTACATGAATAGCAAGGGGCATGAATCAAAAACTGTATTAACTACAGAAATGTAAATGGCATATGGGAGCAAAGAGAACAAAGAAATAGAAACAAGGATGTAAACATCCAGAAAGTTGACACAATAGCAAGCTGTCAGTGAGTAATAAAATATAGCAACAGTTGATACAATAATTAAAATAAGCAAGATAAAATGATATATACATTCCTGAGAGACACAAGGTAGACAAGAACACATGGAAAAATTTCCTCTAATCTTGGATAGGATGATTCAACATTATAACTATGTTGGTTCTTCCTAAGTTTATTTATAAATTTAACTCAATAAAATAGCAATAAAAATACCAATAAGATTTTCTGTGGAGTTACACAAGTTGAAACTAAAGTTCATGTGGAAAAACAAACGTAAGAACAGCCAGAAAAACACTGAAAAAAAAAAAACTGAGGCCATGGTGGGGAGGGGGAAACAACCCTATCAGACATTAAAACATTCTAGAAAGCCTGCAAGTTATATTTAGTCTACAGGTTAGAGAAAAGCTTTTAGCCATGATTCAAAACCCAGAGGCATAAAATAGAAGATTAATAAATTTGACTACATACAAATAAAAATTTTGTATGCCAAGAGAAAAAACATATAGACAACGACTACAGTCAAAAGAGTTTGACAAACTAAGAGAAAATACTTGCAACACATACCACATACATGGGTTAATGTCACTAATATATAAAGAACTCTTAAAACTTGAGAGACAAAGGGCTAAAAAGTGGAGAATGATAAGAACAGACACACGCACACACAGGCACACACAATCTAAAGTGACTCTTAAACATATAAATAGTGGTCAAACTCAGAATTAGAGAAATGCAAACTAGAACACTGAGATACCATTTCTCACTTAGGTTAGTAAAAATTTTAAAGTCTAACAACATATTCTCTTGGCAAGGCTGTGTGGAAACAAGCATCATACATTGCTGATGGAAAGGCACACTGACACAATCTTTCTGGAAGAGAATTTGGCCATATCCAACAAAATTACATAGGCACATACCTTTTGACCCAGAAATTCCATTTCTAGGAATCTAGCCTAAAGATACATCTGACACAAAAATACAGCCTGACAAGATTATTCATTGCAACACTGTGATTACACAATATGGGGTACAATCTAAAAGCCTATATACATAGGAGAGTTATTAAAAAAGCTTTGGGCTCTCTACACAATGACATATTGCAATCTATGGAGCTGCAAACAAAAATAAGGAAGATCTCTATAAACTGATAGGGGTGGATTTCCAGGACATACTATTAAGGAAAAGAAGAGAAAAAAAGCACCATATAAAGAGTATCTACCATCTGCTATTCTTCATGTAAGAAAGTAGGGAATATAAGAAAATACATATCTGCTCATTTTGGAAAAGGAATACAGGAAGGGTAAATCTGTATCTAATGAGCATAGTTACTCTCTGGATGCTGATGGAATAGGGAGGAAAAGAGGGGGCATGGGCAACATTTCCAAGAATATACCTTTTTGTGTAAATCTGACTCTGAGAATCAGAGTAAAATTTCATGGATAACATATATTTTGTGGATAATAAGAGCTGGTTTTCCTCCAGTTAGAGAAAGAAGTCACAACTCAGGAAAAAAGAAAAGCCAGAACAAAGCCTGTGGCGTTAAACTGGAATCAGAGGCATCAGTATAAACTCACAGATTTTAACATATACACAGATGGATACACACAGAAATAAATAAAATATATGTATACAAACATATATTTCCTAGTTCTGTCCACTTGAGAGAGCCTAGAAAAAATGACACCCAGTAGCAATAAGAATACCTAGTGCCCAGATTCTGGTTTCTAAACAACGTTTTCCAAAGAAAGGAACCAGGGCTTCTCGGACAAGTGGCTGGTTCTACAGCTGGGATAAGAAAAATACAAGATGAGACTGAAACTTCCTGTGTTGTCAGAAAGTAAAGAAGTATTCAAAACAGTGATGAATCTGTTGAAAGGACACAGAAGCAATTTGAAGGAGCTCCCAGTGGCCAAAGCTGGGACAATCAGAGCAAGAAAAGATAATAATAAAATAGTAATGGATTATAATCCACAGAATATGCAAATAATGTCCATGAGTCCATGTTAATCTAAATAAATGATTGAGCAAAACATAAACAGGGGATAAACTGGTCACAAAAAGACAAAAATCACAATACTCCTCTTATATGACATTTTTAGAGTAGTCAGATTCACAGGGACTGAAAGTAGGATGGTGGAGGTAGGAATGGGGAGTTAGTGTTTAGTGGGCACAGAGCTTCAGCTGGCAAAGGTGAAAACATTTCTGGAAATAGCTGTGATGGTTGCACAACAATGTGAACGCACTTCACACCACAGAACTGTATGTACACTTAGGTATGGCCAAATGGTAAATTTTATGTTACATATATTTTACCACAATAAAATCTTTAAATGTATTTTTTAATAATAAAGGGTGAAAGTCTAGCTCTTCATTACAGTAGAATTCTAATTAATAAATGCAGAAGGAATAAGGGAAAATAAGAAAATCTCCAGTAGGCAACACTAGCATGCTAACTGCTGCAGCAAAACTATTGATGGTTGTTAAAATTATTGGGCAAAAGTATGATAAGAAATAGGATATTTACATAGAGTATCCCCATGAGGGATACTTCCTCATTACAAATACTAACTTTAAAATGGAGAAACTTGCAGACACCATCCTAACTATGTGATCAAAGTTAACACCACCACTCCTGAGACATGTGATGTGAGAGACACAGCATCAATTCTGTGATATTCCTGCCAAAATGCACAACCCAAAGGAAGGAACATTATGAAGGAATATCAGACAAATCCAAACTGAGGTACATTTTACAAAATAATTAGTCCCTAAATCTTCAGAAAAAGCAAGATCTTTAAAGTCAAGGAAAGACTGAGAAACAGTTCAAGAATGAAGGAAATTAAAGAGACATGACAACTAAATGGAACACATTTCTGAAGTGGAACCATTTTCTATAAAGGACATTATTGGGACAATCAGAGAAAATGGAGCGGCATTTGAGGATTAGATGGTAGTAACATATCAGTGTTAGTTTCCTGGTTTTGATGGTCTCATTGTAATTACGTGGGGGAATACCTTGTACACTAAAGCACTCCGGTACCACCATCCGGTTAGCAACATATTCTCAAATTGTTTGGTGAAAAGGAAGTCACTTGTATTTCACTTGCAAACATAAATTTGAGAGCTTTTCAAAATAAAAGGATAATAATTATTAAAAAACACAGGGACAGAAAACATGAAAGAATAAGTTCCAACTATATCTCATGTAACCCCAGAAGCACAGAACAGGGGAAGGGGCAGAGGAGCACCACTGGGAGGAGTAACAGCTGAGAATGGCTAAGAATTTTCCAACCTAAGGAGTGAAGAACGATCTAAGTCCTTAGAGTGAATGTTTGCATCAATTGCGGAGACAGAAAACAAAAATAAATCCACATCTAAGCATACCATAGTGAAAATTCAGAACAGCAGGGATAAAGAGAAAATCCTAAATGATACCATGAAAGAAAACAGATTACCTACAGAAAAGCAGTCTTAGACTGAAAGCAGGCTTCTCATTGATGAATTGACACCAGCAGATAGCAGAAAGTAGGGAAATAGCTTCCAAGCAGTAAGTAAAAATAATGAGAATTGTATATGGAACAAAATCAGTATTGTTTTGGCTGCAGTAGGTCACGAAAGGATATATTTCAGCACAAAGAAAAATGAACCCAGAAAGAAGAAGTGAGATAAAAGAGTATAATTAGCAAAGAAATTAACAAAATGTATTGGTAAACCTATTTAGGTATTGGTTATCAGTGATCATAATCATAATAATAACTAATTTTGTGCCTTTAAAACTAAAATTATACATAAAAACAAATGGCAGACTGAAGAAGGGCTTCTGTGGGTAAATAAAGCCTAATAAATTCCTTGTTTTGTTCAGGAGAATAGAAAACTGAATAGTTATAGATTTTTGGTAGAAAGCTTAGTATGTATGTAAAGAAAAATATAGAATCTAAAATTTTCAAACTGGGAGGGTAGAGGTAGAAGAAAGAAAATGTATAAGTTCAAAATAAAGCAAGAACGGACAAAAAAAGAAGTAGGTAAAAAGCTTGGTAAACAGAAATTGACATAAGATGATAGAAATAAGTCTAACTATGTCATTAATCACAATCAGTGGAAACAGATTAAACCCAGCTAATCAGAAAGTTACTGCAACTGTGAATAAAGAAGCAATCAGCAATGGGCTGCTTCCAAGAGAAATACCTAAAACAAATACAGAAAGGATGAAAATAAAGAGATGAGAAAAGATAGACCAGGCAAACACTAACCAAAAGGATTCTAGTGAGCAAGACTGAGAGTAGATAATACGGAATTTAAGGCTAAAGCATTAACAGAGTTAAAGAGCTTCACTTTAAGATGATTTTTTAAACATCTACAAGAAAATATAATTATCATGAACTTGTATGCACCTACTATTGCAGCTTAGGCAAATATAAATGAAAAAGAGAAATACACATAAAATTGGATAAATCCACATTTATAGTAGGAGATTTTAACACAGCTCTTTCAGACTCTGATAAAGCTGACAAAGAATTAGACAACTCAATTACAAACCTGATATATTGGACAGATACATTAAGAGACAATTAGATCCACTCAAAAACATAAGAGAATATGCATTTTTTAAATTAAGGTATCATTGATATACACTCTTATGAAGGTTTCACAAGAAAAACGATGTGGTTATTACATTCACCCTTATTATCAAGTCCACCCCCATACCCCACTGCAGTCACTGTCCATCAGTGTAGTATGATGCCACGGATTCACTATTTCCCTTCTCTGTGCTATAATGTTTTGCCCTTGATCCCCCACACCATGTGTACTAAACATAGTACCCCTCAATCCCCCTCTCCCTCCCTCCCCACCAGCCCTCCCACACTCCTCCCCTTTGGTAACCATTAGTTCCTTCTTGGAGTCTCTGAGTATGCTGCTATTTTGTTCCTTCAGTTTTGCTTTGTTGTTATACTCCACAAACGAGGGAAATCGTTTGGTACTTCTCTTTCTCTGCCTGACTTATTTCACTGCACATAATACCCTCTAGCTCCATCCATGTTGCTGCAAATGGTAGGATTTGTTCCTTTCTTATGGCTGAATAGTATTCCATTGTGTATATGTGCCACTTCTTCTTTATCCATTTATCTACTGATGGACACTTAGGTTGCTTCCATATCTTGGCTACTGTAAATAGTGCTGCTATAAACATAGGGGTGCATATGTCTTTTTGAATCTGAGAAGTTGTTTTCTTTGGGTGCATTCTTAGGAGTGGAATTCCTGGGTCAAATGGTATTTCTATTTTTAGTTTTTGGAGGAACCTCTATATGGCTTTCCACAATGGCTGAACTAGTTTACATTCCCACCAGCAGTGTAGGAGGGTTCCCCTTTCTCAACATCCTCGCCAGCATTTCTTGCTCCTAGTTTTTTCTATGTTGACCATCCTAACTGGTGTGAGGTGATATCTCATTGTGGTTTTAATTTACATTTCCCTGATAATTAGCAATGTGGAGGATCTTTGCATGTGCCTGTTGGTCATCTGAATTTCTTCTTTGGAGAAGTGTCTTTTCATATTCATCCGCCCATTTTTTAATAGGGTTATTTGCTTTTTGGGTGTTGAGGTGTGTGAGTTCTTTATATATTTTGGATGTTAACCCCTTGTCAGATATGTCATTTGCAAATATATTCTCCCATACTGTAGGATGCCTTTTTGTTCTGTCGATGGTGTCCTTTGCCATACAGACACTTTTTAGTTTGATGTAGTCCCATGAGTTCATTTTTGCTTTTGTTTCCCTTGCTCAAGGAGATGCATTCAGGAAGAAATCGCTCATGCTTATATTCAGGAGGTTTTTGCCTGTGTTGTCTTCTAAGACTTTTATGGTTTCATGACTTACATTCAGGTCTTTGATCCAATTTGAGTTTACTTTTGTGTATGGGGTTAGACAATAATCCAGTTTCATTCTCTTGCATATAGCTGTCCAGTGTTGCCAGCACCAGTTGTTGAAGAGGCTGTCATTTCCCCATTGTATATCCATGGCTCCTTTATCTTATATTAATTAACCATATATGCTTGGGTTTATATCTGGATTCTCTAGTCTGTTCCATTGGTCTATGAGTCTGTTCTTGTGCCAGTACCAAATTGTCTTGATTACCATGGCTTGCAGTTAGGAAGCATAATCCCCCCCCACTTTATTCTTCCTTCTCAGGATTGCTTTGGCTATTTGGGGTCTCCTTTGGTTCCATATGAATTTTAGAACTATTTTCTCTAGTTCGTTGAAGAATGCTATTGGTATTTTGATAGGAATTGCACTGAATCTGTAGATTGCTTTAGGCAGGATGGCCATTTTGACAATATTTATTCTTCCTATCCATGAGCATGGGATGTGTTTCCATTTATTGGTATCTTCTTTAATTTCTCTCATGAGTGTCTTGTAGTTTTCAGAGTATAGGTCTTTCACTTCCTTCGTTAGGTTTATTCCTAGGTATTTTATTCTTTTTGATGAAATTGTGAATGGAATTGTTTTCCTAATTTCTCTTTCTGCTAGCTCATCATTAGTGTATAGGAACACAACAGATTTCTGTGTATTAATTTTGTATCCTGCAACTTGGCTGAATTCAGATATTAGTTTTAGTAGTTTTAGAGTGGATTGTTTAGGGTTTTTTTATGTACAATATCATGTCATCTGCAAACAGGGACAGTTTAACTTCTTCCTTGCCAATCTGGATGCCTTTTATTTCTTTGTATTGTCTGCTTGCCGTGGCCAGGACCTCCAGAACTAAGTTGAATAAAATTGGGGAGAGTGGGCATCCTTGTCTTGTTCCCAATCTTTAAGGAAAAGCTCTCAGGTTCTCACTGTTAAGTATGATGTTGGCTGTGGGTTTGTCAAATATGTTGAGGTACTTGCCCTCTATACCCATTTTTTTGAGAGTTTTTATCATGAATGGATGTTGAATTTTGTCGAATGCTTTTTCAGCCTCTATGGAGATGATCATGTGGTTTTTGTCCTTTTTTTTTATGTGGGGGATGATGTTGATGGATTTTTGAATGTTGTACCATCCTTGCATCCCTGGAATAAACCCTACTTGATCATGATGGATGATCTATTTGATGTATTTTTTAATTCAGTTTGTTAATATTTTGTTGAGTATTTTTGCATCTGTGTTCATCAGGGATATTGGTCTGTAATATTCTTTTTTTGTGGTGTCTGCCCGGTTTTGGCATTGGAGTGATGTTGGCCTCATAGAATGAGTTTGGAAGTATTCCCCCCTCTTCTACTTTTTGGAATACTGTAAGGAGGATGGGTATTAGGTTTTCGCTAAATGTTTGATAAAATTCAGCAGTGAGATCATCTGGTCCAGGAATTTTGTTCTTAGGTAGCTTTTTGATTACCAGTTCAATTTCATTGCTGGTAATTGGTCTGTTCAGATTTTCTGTTTCTTTCTGGGTCAGCCTTGGAAGGTTGTATTTTTCTAGAAAGTTGTCCATTTCTTCTAGGTTATCCAGTTTGTTAGCATATAATTTTTCATAGTTTTCTCTCATAATTCTTTGTATTTCTGTGGTGTCCATAGTGATTTTCCTTTCTCATTTGTGATTCTGTTTATGTGTGAAGACTCTCTTTTTTTCTTGATGAGTTTGGCTAGGGGTTTATCTATTTTGTTTATTTTCTTGAAGAACCAGCTGAGAATATGCATTTTTCATGTACATGTGCCATATTTACAGATAAATTACTCATTAAATCACAAAGTTGCAACAAAATTTAAAAAATCAATAGCACACTGTTTGCAAACTGATTACATGGAATTAAATTAGGATCTAGAAGACAAGAGAGCAAAAATAAAAACATCCTCCTATTTGGAAATGCTAACTCCATTTTTAAATAATCAGTTAAAGTGGAAATTACAATTGGAATTATAAAAGATTTAGAACTGAATGACCAGTGAAAATATTGGTTCTTTGAAAGTGTTCTTTCAAAACTTATAGAATGCAGCAATAACAACATTAGACCTTCTCCCCTCTGTTCCTTCAGCCCATTCACCCGGAGCCAAGGCTGAGACAGGCAAATTTCCTTTTTTTATGACCTTGAGAATGCAGGAGGGGCAGGATTGTTTTCTAGTTTAATCACAGTTAGGAACCTTTCAGGTCCTGGACTTCTCCTGGAGGTTTTAAATCCAACTCCTCACCTTTCTTGGGCCCTCCTCATTCTTTCCTGCTCCCCATTGAAGGTCTACTAAAATTGAAGTTCAAAGGATGAAAACAACAAGGGAATCTAAATATTTCTTATTTTCTTTACTGGTTCAAAATTGATTTTAAGATTGTTTTAATGTTTTATTCAGTATTTTAGATGTTTGTATTGGAAGAGTTTCTTGGACTATCTAGTCTACCGTTTTGCCCAAAGTGGAGTGTCACCTTTAGTCCAGTTACCTAACTTGTTTGTCTTAGTTTTCTCTTCCATAAAATGGGCATAATAATAGAATCTATCTTATAAGTTTGTTGTGGGGAGTCAATGAAAGAAGTGCACGTAAAGCCCCTAGAACAAGTTAAATGCTCAACAAATGCCATTATCAACAGCAATTGTCTCGTTAACTCAGTATCCACACAGAGAATACAAAAAAAGAAAAAACAATCTCACAGAGCAATCTCCCTGATGAATATACATGGAAAATCCTTCAGTGAAAAAAAAATTAAGCAAATGAAATGTAGTAGGGCATAAGAGTACAAAATGGCCAGGTAGGTTTACCTCAGGTGCTTCCACATTTAAGAAAAAAATTAACCAATATAGTTGATTATACTAAAAGATTAAGTGAAGAAATGATATGATCATCCTAATAGATGCTGTAAGCCAATAGAATTTAATCTTCATTTATTATAATTACTCTCAGCAAGTAGAAGAGGACCTCCTTAATCTAGTAGAGTAACTACAAAACTCTAAGAATGGAAATCAGAATAAAGGTGGATCTTCAGAAGGATTTTCACTGAAGTAACAAATAAAACAAAGGAAGTCTACTTTCACCATGATTTTTCAACATTATACTGGAGTTTTGGGACCACTGATGTCCAATAGAAATGTACTGAGAGACATATATGCATTCCAAACTGTTCTACTAGGCACATTAAAAAAAGTAAAAAGAAACAGGAGAAATTAAAAATACATTTTATTTAAACTAGTATATCTAAATTACTATCATGTCAATATATAATCAATATAAAGATTGTTAATGAGATATTTAACATTCTTTTTTAACGTTAAATCTTCAAAATCTGGTGTGTATTTTACGCTTAAAGAACAACTCAGACTGGCCACATTTCAGATGCTCAATTGGCACATGTAAAAAGGCACTAATCCTCACATGCACTCAAAGATATTCATCAGACTGACAACAATTTAACAGTCTGAAAATGACAAGTACTGGCAAGGATATGGAGGATTCATATATTGCTGGCAGAAGCACTCTTCCATTTGGAGAACAATATCTAATATTTGAAAATATGTGTAATATTCAGCTCAATAATTCTACCTCTAGATATATACTTTTGAAAATCCTCCCTTAAGAGTGTAAATAAACACTTTTCAAGGATGTTCTCTTCAGCACTGTTTGTAATAGGAAAAAAATTGGAAACACACTAAGCAGCCACAGGTAGAAAACTGAGCGACAAACTGAGGTCTTCTCACAAAATGGAAATATTATACAGCAGATAAAATGAACTAGACGTATATACATTAAAACAGAGATCAAAAACAATAATAGAATAATACATAGTGTAACAGCATTTATGTAGAATTTATACAATGTATATTAAAAATATATATGTATATATTTTTAGGCAAATTATACATACAGTAAAAACATAAATGACATAGGGGATGGCTACAGAGCAGAACCAGAATAGGGTGCCTCTGGGAAAGAATAGAGGGAAGGAAACAAGAATGAAAAATAAGAGGTCCAAGATTTCTCAGTAAAGTATTACTTCTTTGAATAAAAAAGAGCTGAAGCAAATATAACAAATGTCATTTGGAAATTCTAGTCGATGGCTACATAGGTATTACCCAGCATTGCCCTCAGTACTTTTCTGTATTTTTGAAACTTTCATAACACTAATTATATAATGCTTCTTGCTATCTATATATTAAGGATGAAAAATTCTCACTGGCTACATAAAATCAGAATAGCTGCCAATGAAAGGAAACGTAAAGGAAATGAAGTCCTACACAGGAAGATCTGTGTACACCTACACATGGATGCTCACATGTAAGTGGCGGAGGTCCAGTCTAGTAGCAGATATGCTGTACCCTATGTTTATAAGAGAGTCTGGCATATAGCAAGCAGTTGATCGGTACTGGTTCAGTCAACGCATGAAGTGTGTTGCTTGGATGGCTCGGACCTTCAGGAGTGAATTTGCATGAAGGGAGGTTTGCCACTGTTGTTTGCTGTGGTTGCTTAAGAATAAGAGCTTAGTTTTGCAGGTACATTTGAGGGTTTGCTTTGGGCAACAGAATATGGTGCCTGACCCAGATATTGGTCTTTAGTCCAACTGAGTTATTTGCTTTACGGAAAAAGGAAGGGTACCTAGGTTTTAGGGGAAGTGATTTTTCCCCCATGCTACTCTGAACACAGCAATTCTACTCTTGAGGCCAAGTGACAAAGTGTGGGACACACTGCATGAACACGAGAATTGGAGGAAAGATACTTTCTTTACTTCCTCAGATCCAGCATGGTTTTGGCTAAGCAAAGACTCCAGGAGAGCCTGATTTACTTTGATATCTCAAGAATTTGCCTCTAATAGAGCATCTCTTCTGAGAGAGCTCTACTGATAGAGTTCCATGGTAACCTGACCTGTCATCACATAGTTTTCAGTGTCTCCAGACCAAACCACTTTCCCACATAAAATAGTTATGTACCATAAAAACTGATCTAACAACAATTTGTGGAAAGATAGGTGCATAGATGAAAGAGAGGTAATACATAGATAGATAGATATAATAGATACAAAGATACCTTTTTCTCTATTTCAGATTTTCACTCCATTGGATATAACTTAGTTGCTGAAAGATTGAACAAATATGCCAAAACTTGTGAGAATTCTCTGTTAAAAAAAACGTAAGATTCTCAGGAATGTTTTGCAATTAACTATGCTCTGTGCCTAACAAGCCTAAATATGAGAATTGGCAATGAGATCTACAGATAGTGGAAAAAAAAGTGGTTTTCAGAGCTTCACATTCTTTTTTGGCTCCAAGAGGACCACGATGTGGTTTCAATTTTGGATGTGCTAATTATGTTTGTCAATTGTGAGTTTTGCTTAATTAATTAGTCATGCAAATATAACTTTAGTATTTTTTGCACATCTAAATCATTACTATAGCAATTAAAAAGCTGCTTTGATTAGCTCCTTTCACAGTATGTGGCACAGCATCTTTCTGTCAACTTCCTTTGACAATCTAGGATTTGGGTAATGCTTAGAGAAAATATATTCAATATGTTTGGGGAAAAATAAGAACCAAGACAGGTGACAAGAAACATGGCCTAGCAGTGGAAGATATGTCAGCAAGTATTGGCACCATTAAATCAGACAACAAATTGTGATGGCACATGTTTAGGAGTTCCCAGAGTTGGTGTGCTGAATAAACTGGTAACATGTTTCTTTTGGTAAATTAAGTGCGACAAAGGTAACAGAGATTTATATGTTTTTGGCTCAAAATCAATGTCAATACCTATAAAACATCATAAGAACCAGGCATGTCCCTGTCTGGGAGACATAGCCTGATTCTCATAATCACCAATAAATACTGTGGCCAGGTGAAGCCTGTCCAAGGCAAGCTCTCCCCAAGGGCCATTTCATACTGCAACAAGCCCAACTGTCAGGATCATTTTTATGATATTAGGTTGAACTTCCTCTTAATTGCTAAATAAGTGTTACATTCCCCTATGAACCACCTGTGAATGCTGTATTATTCTCCTTTCTGCAGAGTGAGAATCTGACACATAGTGGGATTTAATATATTTCTCCCACCCCACAGTGGAAATTAGAAGCAAATTCAAGATAGGTTTTCAGCCCCCCATTCAGAGCTTTCTGTCAACCAAATCTTCCCATCCCTTGCCCTTACCACCCACCCCACAGGCAGGATGATAGCAAGTGACAGCTACTACATTTTTATATATCCGTGATGTTTTTAAAGGACAGAACCGACAGCAACTATTGAGAGAATATGATGCCATTTCTCATTTTAAACTCATCTCCAAAAGCTAATAGTTTCACACATCTGGTTTGACTCAGAGGGTCACCACTATCCCTGATAGAATCCAGCTAGAATAGGAAATATTTAATCTAAGAAGTAGATAACCCATAGGTGGCAAATGAAAAACCACTGTTGAAGGCTGTAAGGCACATTAAAAGAGAGGAGGGAAACAGCTTTGGGTGATTCATGGAAAACTCAGAGCCAACAAAGATAAAGGGCTGGAAAAAGCTGAAAGAGGGAAGAGTCTTTATTGCTAAAAAAAAAAAAAAAAGAATTTTCTCCGTTGATTAAAAAAAAAAAAAGAGCACTCCAGAAAGGATGATTAAGGTATCAGGCTCAAACAAAGGTGGCCCTATCATTCAGAAATTTGAGTATCTTAAAAAGAAAAATTTAGCAACTAAAAAGACTTGATTTGGAATTCCACAGTTCCTTAAAACCCTAATCCTCTACTATCTGATAAAACAAATATTTTTTTGAGTCTGATTATTTTTATTTTCCTATTATTAATATACAATTACATGAGCAACATTATGGTTACTAGACTCCCCCTATTATCAAGTCCCCACCACATACCCCATTACAGTCACTGTGCATCAGCGTAGTAGGATGTTATAGAATCACTACTTGTCTTCTCTGTGTTATACTGCCTTCCCCGTATCCCCTACTCCACCCCCACTCCTGCTACATTATGTGTGCTAATTGTAATAGCCCATTTTCCCCCTTATCCCTCCCTTCCCACCCATCTTCCCCAGTTCCTTTCCCTTTGGTGACTGTTAGTTCATTCTTGGGTTCTGTGAGTCTGCTGCTGTTTTGTTCCTTCAGTTTTTGCTTTGTTCTTATACTCCAAAGACGAGTGAAATCATTTGATACTTGTCTTTCTCTGCCTGGCTTATTTCACTGAGCATAATACCCTCTATTTCCATCCATGTTGCTGCAAATGTCAGTATTTGTTTTCTTCTTATGGCTGAATAATATTCCATTGTGTATATGTACCACATCTTTATCCATTCACCTACTGATGGACACTTAGGGTGCTTCCATTTCTTGGCTATTGTAAATAGTGCTGCGATAAACATAGGGGTGCATATGTCTTTTTCAAACTGGGCTGCTGCATTTTTAGGGTAAATTCCTAGGAGTGGAATTCCTGGGTCAAATGGTATTTCTATTTTGAGTTTTTTGAGGAATCTCCATACTGCTTTCCATAATGGTTGAACTAATTTACATTCCCACCAGCAGTGTAGGAGGGTTCCCTTTTCTCCACATCCTCACCAACATTTGTTGTTGTTTGTCTTTTGGATGGCGGCCATCCTAACTGGTGTGAGGTGATATCTCATTGTGGTTTTAATTTGCATTTCTCTGATGACTAGCGATGTGGAGCATCTTTGCATGTGCCTGTTGGCCATCTGAATTTCTTGTTTGGAGAAATGTCTGTTCAGCTCCTCTGCCCATTTTTTAATTGGCTTATTTGCTTTTTGTTTGTTGAGGTGCGTGAACTCTTTATACAATTTGGATGTCAACCCCTTATTGGATATGTCATTTATAAATATATTCTCCCATACTGTAGGATGTCTTTTTGTTCTACTGATGGTGTCCTTTGCTGTACAGAAGCTTTTTAGTTTGATATAGTCCCATTTGTTCATTTTTGCTTTTGTTTCCCTTGCCTGTGGAGATATGTTGATGAAGAAGTTGCTCATGTTTATGTCCAAGAGATTTTTGCCTATTTTTTTCTAAGAGTTTTATGGTTTCATAACTTATGTTCAGGTCTCTATTTTGAGTTTACTTTTGTGTATGGGGTTAGACAGTAAACCAGTTTCAGTCTCTTACATGTAGCTCTCCAGTTTTGCCAACACCAGCTGTTGAAGAGGGGGTCATTTCCCCATTGTATATCCATGGCTCCTTTGTCGTATATTAATTGACCATATATGCTTGGGTTTATATCTGGGATCTCTGTTCTGTTCCACTGGTCTATGGGTCTGTTCTTGTGCCAGTACCAAATTGTCTTGATTACTGTGGCTTTGTAGTAGAGCTTGAAGTGAGGGAGAGTAATTCCGCCTGCTTTATTCTTCCTTCTCAGGATTGCTTTGGCTATTTGGGGTGTTTTGTGGTTCCCTATGAATTTTAGAACTATTTGCTCTAGTTCATTGAAGAATGCTGTAGGTATTTTGATAGGGATTGCATTGAATCTGTAGATTGCTTTAGGCAGGATGGCCACTTTGACAATATTAATTCTTCCTACCCAAGAGCATAGGAAGAATTTCCATTTACTAGTGTCCTCTTTAGTTTCTCTTAAGAGTGTCTTATAGTTTTCAGGGTATAGGTCTTTCACTTCCTTCGTTAGGTTTACTGCTAGGTATTTTATTCTTTTTGATGCAACTGTGAATGAAATTGTTTTCCTAATTTCTCTTTCTGCTAGTTCTTGAGTGTATAGGAATGCAACCGATTTCTGTGTGTTAATTTTGTATCCTGCAACTTTGCTGAATTCAGATATTAGTTCTAGTAGTTTTGGGGTGGATTCTTTAGGGTTTTTTATGTACAGTATCATGTCATCTGCAAACAGGGACAGTTTAACTTCTTCCTTACCAATCTGGATGCCTTTTATTTCTTTGTATTGTCTGATTGCTGTGGCTAGGACCTCCAGTACTATGTTGAATAGAAGTGGGGAGAGTGAACATACTTGTCTTGTTCCCGATCATAGAGGAAAAGCCTTCAGCTTCTTGCTGTTAAATATGATACTGGCTGTGGGTCTGTCATATGTGGCCTTTATTATGTTGAGGTAGTTGCCCTCTATACCCATTTTGTTGAGAGTTTTTATCATGAATGGATGTTGAATTTTGTCGAATGTTTTTCAGCATCTATGGAGATGCTGATCTCTCCCTTCTTGAAACTCTGCATCCAAGGCTTCTCTGGGAACTCTTTCCTGGTTTAACTTTCTCTCAATCTCTTTCTCCTCCTTAGCCTCCTTCACTGGCTCTTCCTCTTCCAACAGCTCCATAAAGGTTGAAAGCCCCGTAGGTTCTTCCTCAGCTCCCTTCTCATTCTCTTGGATTCCTTGTGGTAAACACATTCATTTAAGCCAGAAGTCTGGGACTTACCCTAATACACCCTCATCTCTGTCTCCACATTCAATGTACCTCAAGTCTTACTGATTTTACATCTTCATTTTCTGCCCAGCCTCTCTGCTCTCTAACCTGTTATCCAAACTGCAACCAGAGTGAGATTTCCAAGAAGCAAATCTGATCATATTACTCTCTTGCTTGACACCCTACAGTGGTTCCCCATCAAATACAGCTGTGGATTTTTAACTTTTTTAAAAGGAGTGTTTTCTACACTGTGAAACTATGAATTGTGTATGTCAGCATACTGCTCAATAAACAATTGTTGAGTAAAATGAAGTTCAACCTAAAACAGGGACACATGTAAAGCTGGGAAGTTCCTATTAAAGCAGGGGTAGGAACAACTCCCTGCCTGCTTGCCCTGAGCACATTCCCACCAACACCCCGGGCACCTCTGTGAATACCCTAGTGTGCTAGGGCATATCTGGAAAACCAGAGACCTATGTGATGAAGTCCAAGCTTCCTAACTTGGCTACAGACCCTTGACAAACTAATTTCTACCCACTCTCCAACATTCCAACATCATTTCCAATCGCTCTCCATCTTTACCCTTTAATCCAGCCTCGCCAAACTGAATTACTTGTCATGCCTAGACATGCAAGGGCTTTGCACATGTAGTTCTTGCAGCCTAGAATACTCACACACTCCTTGACAGCCTATAAAACTCCAATTTATTCCTCAAGACCAGTAAAAGATAAAACCTTTTCTTATTCCATGAGCAGAATATGTTACTCTCTGTGTCATAAGTATACCTCATACATATCTTTATTATAAACCATATCACACTCCAGAACAATTTTTATTTATAGGTATATTTCCTCTACTGGGATTTATGAAGGCAAGGGTTGCTTCTGATTTATCTTTACACCTCAGGGCCTAGCAAAGTGCCTAATACGCAGGAGGTACTCAGTATGTGTTTGCATAATAAATGGAATTCTACTGGAACAAATCATTCTTTTATTTCATATCCTTTTTGTAATGAGGTGGAGAATAAACAATTTTCAATCCTTTCTATCATTTTGCAAGTCCCAGGATGTTCCATGTTAAAAATTGGCCCGCTAATCTTCCGCTATCTATGTTTCAGCAGAAATGAATTTGGATTAATCCTTGTGGATTTACCTAAATATTTAGAGAGAAGGTTAGTCTTTTTAATTGAAATTGAGATGTCTGAGATCTAATGAGTTTTGATAACTGTCTTTCTCCTGGGCACTACTGAAATAATATCTTGCATCCTAGATTTATACAACAAAATAAATAAGAAAGGAAAAACATATGAATCATATTTGTTCAATGTGGGCAAGATCAACAGAGCAAAGAATCTGATCCCTTAGCACATTCAGATGGTGCCATCTCTTTAATGATATACAATTAGATATGAGAAACACCAGATGCAAATTAGTTAAAGAAAATTTGATGGCAAACTTTAACTCAAGCTATTTAGATTTCCAAGCAATTAAAAAATATATCCTTTAATTCTCTTCTGACGGTCACCAGAATCAGTGTTTCTGCATCAATTGCTGCATCGGTTTCCTTATGATCCTGAAACACCAATGTGCTGGTCTCCTGGCAGATAAATATTTTGTCTTCCACTTCTGGGGCAGTTGTACAATTATGTGGTAGAGTATGGTATTCATCTTTGACATGTACCACTCAATAATACTGTAGTATTAAGTAGTTTACCTACCATCACATTAACCAAAAAATATTTAGTATAATTGAAGACTTCTGCTCATACCAACAACTGTACTTGATGTTCACAAAGATGGCAAGACCCTGAAGTACCCTCTGAATCATTGAAGAAGAAATCGATCCCTTGAGTCGTGTTTCAAATCCAAGTTTTCTAATTCCCTGAAAAATCACAATTCATGTAGAGCATATATGGAGTGTGCATGTATGTATGTGTAGATTATTTGTTTGTTACACCCAGCCCACCAACCATGACTTATAATGGCAAACTTACTCTAAATTGGAGATTATTAAAACGTGCTCCGGAGACCCTTACAGAAACTGAGAATCTTTTTATTTACCTTTTTAAAATTTTATTTTTAGAAGTTCTACTTTGTTTTTTATAATCTGTCATGTCTTGCTTATGTGTGTTAAGCTATAACTAAGTATAGCTTACTTCTGATATTTCCTTAAGCCTTATAAAACTCATTTTCTATTCATTACCTGCTCAATTATCTGAAGATGTTGGAGGTCTAATACCGTTTTCTCTGCTCAAATTCACACATGGAAATCTGTTTTTTCCTGTGTGATGCAATTTTGGATTTATGACTTTATGTTCAATCAAGCCTTACAACCTTGGGAATCTTATGTAGCCTGTGTTGAAAGCACAAGTCTTTACCGAAGATCTGCATTTGTCCAAGGTAGTATATATTAGAACCTTTAATCCACTTGAGGGCAGGCCCCTGGTTATAAATTCTCAGATGCTTTTTTTTCCCACTGTATTACTAGGCAAAGCCAGAGAATTTGCCTTATTATCTCCTTTTGCTGGTCATTTTTTTCTAGTCCATCTTTTCACAGCAGATGTAGTCCTTGAGGATTCCAGGTTCATGTGAAGATCTTGATTTCACCTTCATTCTCCACCTTGCAGGGCCTAAGGTCTTGTCTTCCTGTGGCTGTTTAAAAATGAGCATCTTGGCTACCTGGAACAGCAAATGCCCCTGGGCATCGGTGGCTTCATTGCTTGCTTCCTCTCTGATTTCAGCTTCATTTTTGGTCTCTGGGGATTTGCCTTACTTTTTTGCAAGCCTATCAGATTATCCAGTTTGCCATGCCCAGGAATATAAATTGGTACAACATTTATGAAAGGTAAAATGCATATACCACTTGACCCCGCAATTCTACTTCAAAGAGTTTATTATTTGGAGAGAAATTTTGGCAATATCTATCAAAGTTTAAAATACATATACCTTCTAATCCAGCAACTCTACTTTCTAGGAATTTATCTTACATACATACTAACAATTGCATAAAATGCCATATGAAAAATATTATTTGTTACAGAAGGCTTAGTGAAAAATTTAAGGCTGTAAATAACCTAAATGTCCATCATTAGGAGCCTAGTTGAATAAATTACTTCCCACAATATTCTGCAATAGTTAAAAAGAATTTAAAAGATCCATATGACCTGATATAGAAAGGTGTTTACAATGCAAGTTACATGACTACTTTATGTAAAAAAATATATAAGATATGTTTATATGTGCTTATATATTCATTAAAAGCTTCTGAAAATATACACAATTAACTGTTAACAGTAGTTGTCTCTAGGGGTTAGAATTGAACAACTGTTATACAACATTGCTTCTAAATGATAAATGTGTTGATTTGAAATTATTTTTACCCATTTGTTAATATCAGCTCCTTACTGTTTTACTCTCATTAGCAGTGTTACTGGAGGCATTTGAAAATAAAGTCCTTCTCTCCAAACTGTTCTGCAGCTTTTATCATCCACTACTGGTCTGTCATTCCTTACCTGTCAATTATTATTCCAAGTAATCTGGTTGTCCTCTGCTGACTTTACTAGGACACTCATTACCTAATGTTCTAAATATAATAGTAGACACGTAAGTAGGTAGATTTCTTACTCCCATTTGCCCCGAGAAGGAATGGTTTACAGTGTACATGAAGAAGTTGGAATTTAAATACCACACCACTGCAGAGGGAAGGAAAGGCTCACTGAGAATTAAGTAAGAAGCCAGGCCTAGTACTTTGGCTGTGTCACTGCTTGATCAGCAGGAGATGCTGATTTCAACATCTGAGTCCGGATGTAGCTTCTGGCTGGAGCTTGAATTTTCAATGAGCTGCTTAATTTGTAAGGACTGGTAGCTGCACTGGGCATTTTTGCCGCTGGGAACATCTTCTGGTGGGAGCCTGCAGGCTTTCCTTTGAACATCCCCATTCTTTCACATAAAGTCCTGGTGATGACAGTGCACAGCTTCAGTTACTTAATTTCCCATTAGACATAGGTGCACAAATATGACAGACCCCATGTAATTTCACCTAGTCTTTCACATGTTAAAATGCTACTTCCTTTTTCATTCTCTTTGAAATAGGCTTCATATTCGTTATATGACAAAAGCTGTCCCAGATATTATTCTACTTCTGGACTACAGTTTTCATCATTTTGTGATACTATATTGTAAGTTATAAATTTAAGATGTTTTTGTGGAAATAGGTTGTTTTGAGTACAGGAGGTTATTTGTTTTATTGTTTTGGTTTTTTTTGTTTTTATTTTGTTTCATTTTGAGAAAAAATGGAGAGAAAGACGAGAAGAGAGTTTTCCTTTTAAGAAAATGATTATTTCCTTTTCGAGTTTTCTTTTATGTCTGATACCATTTACACAGAGTTTAAAAACATACAAAAGAATATTATGTATTGTCTCTGGATACATGCAAGCACATCAGTGATAAAACCATACTTGCCTACTAGCAGTATAAAATTACAGGAGAGCCATGTCTTAGATTGGGATTCCCCCAGCAAAGCCTTAAATCAGAACTTGGGTGCAGGACATTTATTGAGGGACAATCCCAGGGACTGGGAATGAAAGAGGAGGGAGACTGAGACAAGAAAAGGAGACAAGCCAGGAAAAGGTGCGTTACTGAAGTCACTGCTTTAGGCAAAAGGACTCAACTCCACTGGGACCTCTGAGAATTGTCCCTCCTTAGGGCACAAATACAAGGCTCTGTGTCCTTTGGTTGATGTTTCTCCTGAGGGCATTAATTCTTCCATAACTTCCTTTTTTGGGGAGTGGTAATAATTCCTGATATGACTTTTTTTCAGCTTTATGAGGTATAATTGGCAAATAAAATTGTAACATTTAAAGTGTATGACATGATGATCTGATATATGTATACATTGTGAAAGGGTTCCCACCATCAAGTTAATTAAAACATCCGTCATCTTACATATATACCTTTTCTTTTTCTTTTTTGGTGAGAACATTTAAATTCTACTGTCCTGGCAAATTTCAATTATACATTACCGTGTTAACAACTATAGTTATCACATTATACATTAGATCCTGAGACCTTGTTCATCTTACAACTGAAAATTTGTATCCTTTTACCAGCTTCTCCTTATTTCCTCCCATCCCTGGCTACCACCATTCTACCCTGTTTCTATGAGTTTGACTTGTTTTTTATTTCCACATAGAAATAATACCATGTAGTATTTATATTTCTTTATCTTATTTCTCTTTCCAATAGTAGGTTGTTAGTATATAGAAACAAATGATTTTTATATATTGATTTTGTGTCCTACAACCTTACTGAATTCATGTATTATTTATAACAGCTTTTTGGTGATATCTTTAGGATTTTCTATGTATAATATTCTGTGCATCTACAGATAGTTTCACTTCTTCCTTTCCAATGTGGATGCCTTTTATTTCTTTTTCTTGCCTAATTGCTCTGTCTGGCTAGGACTTCCAGTACTTTGTTAAATAAAAATAGAATGGGTATCTTTGTTTTACTCCTGATCTTAGAGGAAAAGCTTTCAACTTTTCACTACTGAGTATGATGTTAGCTATGGGTTTGTCATATAGGACCTTTATTATATATGGACATTTCCTCTAGACCCAGTTTGTTGAGAGTTTTTAATCATGAAAGAATATTAAATTTTGTCAAATGCTTTTTCTGCATCTATTGAGATGATCATATAATTTTATCCTTCATTTTGTTAATGTGGTGTATATAATTTATTGATTTATATATGTTGACCATCCTGGCATTCCTGGCTAAATACCACTTGATCTTGGTGTGTGATCTTTAAAATGTACTGTTGAATTTGGTTTGCAGTATTTTGTTGAGAATTTTGGCCTCTTTGTGCATCAGGGATATTAGTCTACAGTTTTTTTTCTTGTATTGTCCTCATCTAGCTTTGATACCAGGGTAATGTTGGCCTCATGAAATGGGTTTGGAAGTGTTCCCTCCTCTTCTATTTTTGAAAGAATTTGAGGATTGATATTAATTTTTTAAGTGTTTGGTAGAATTCATCACTAAAGCCATAGTTCTGAACTTTAATTTGTTGGAAGGTTTTGATTACTGATTAAATCTCCTTACTGGTAAGTGATCTGTTCAGATTTTCTATTTCATCATGATTTAGTCTCAGTAGGTTGTATGTTTCTAGGAATTTATCCATTTCTTTTAGGTTATCTAATTTGTTGGCATATAACTTTTCATGATAGTTTCTTATGATTTTTAGTATTTCTGTGTTGTAAAGTCTTCTCTTTCATTTCTGATTTTATTTGAGTCTTCTTTCTTTTTTTCTTACTCTAACTAAAGGTTTGTCAATTTTGTTTTGTTTTAAAAAATCCAGCTCTTAGTTTCATTGATCTTTTCTATTGTAGTCTTAGTTTTTTATTTATTTCCTCTCTTATTTTTGTTATCTTTCTCATTCCACTACTTTTAGGTTTAGTTTGCCTTTTTCTGGTTCACTGAGGTGAAAATTTGTTTGTTTATTGGAAATCCTTCTTTTTTCTTAATGTAGGCATTTATTGCTACAAACTTCCCTCTTAGAAATGCATTTGCTGCATCCCATGAGTTTGGGATGTTATGTTTCCATTTTTATTTGTCTCAAATATTACTTTATGTCCCTTTTGATTTCTTCTTTAACCCATTAATCTTCCAGAAGTATGTTGTTTAATCTCACATATTTATAAAGTTTCCAATTTTTCCTCTTATAATTGATTGCTAGTTTCATACCATTATGGTTAAAATTTTATCTTAAAATTTTTCAGAGAGTACAAAAACATGGAAACCTCTCTAACCTATTTTAAGGAGGATGACAGAACTTGACACCAAAACTGAAAAAGTACAGTATTAGTATGAGAATTCACAATTCAGTTCATTTATTTGCAAAAATCCTACAAAATATATTAGCAAAGTAAACCCAACTACTTATACTTTAAAGTATGCATACTATACTTAAAAATGTGTATGTGTGTGTATGTAGATAGAATTTTCAAGTAAAATTTATCCCAAGAATTCAAGACCAGCTTAATATTAGAAAATCTTTTAATGTAACTTAACACATTTATAGACTAAAGGGAAAAAAAAATTAATTCTCTTACTATGTATAGAAAAAGCATTATTAAATTTAACACACAGTCATAATGAAAAGAAAAACCCTCAGAGAATCAGGAATAAAAGGAAATTTCCCAAACCTGACAAAAATTTCAAAACCCTACAGAAAACATCATAATTAACAATGTGACTTTAGAAGCATTTCCTTTAAGACAAGGAAGAAGTGATAAATGGTTGGTATTACCACAACTATTCAACACTATTTCTGGTCGCCCTAATTCGTGTAAAAAGCCAAGAAAAAAAACTTAAAATAATTACAAAATAACCATTTTGTAACATTATTTACAAAGGCCTCTCCAAAATTTTTTGAAGGCTTTTGGCTGATTTTGATATCTCTGAACAGAGTAAGTATACCTTCCTGAACTAGAATCCACAAAACTGCATTTCCCAGATTCCTTTGCTGTTAGGTATAGATTTGTAATTTAGACTTCCCAATCATAACCATAGATTTCCCCTCAGGAGAAGCTTTGATTCAGAATTAGGTGATGAGTAGGGTTCCATGTTATAATTACTAATAATGCTCCCTTTCAGATTCAAAAGAGTCCTGATTTGGATGATAAAATGTATATTTATCTCAATCACATGGGCAAAACGGCAACATGTGGAGACACATTTGGCTAATACAAATCATGACAGAAGTGGCATGGATCTGGAGCCCTTAGCAATGGAAGCCTGGATTTAGCAGAGAGTATACAGTTCCAGAGCCAGTGATCTGTGTTTTACTAAGTATTTGAGGTGCTTCTGATACATACCTAAATTGACAACCACTGCTCTCCAGAAATTTTGCCTACACAAACAAGGAGAAATACATAAGGATGTTTACTATGGCACTATTTGTAATACCAAAGTAAGCGGAAACAATTTTAGCATCTTCAATAAGGGAAGGGATAAATAACTGGCTTAGCTGTATAATAGATTACATCAGTTTAAATGAATGAACTATATCTCCATGGATAAATCTCAAAAACCTAATGCTCAGTGGGAAAAGTAAGTTTCAAAAGTATTTACATGGCATGACACCATTTAAATTTTTTGAAACACAGAAAACCATGCAATATATTATTTATGACATTTACATAATTTTTTTAAAACACAGAAACATTGAGTGACACAGCAACTTCAGGACAGTGATTACTTCTAAGGAAGAAGGGAAGAAAATAGCTTAGGGGCATCCTTTAATATTATATAGGAAAACGACAGCATTTTAATGTTTATTAAATCTGGTGATGAGTTCATTGATTTTTGTTATATTCCCTATACTTTTTTTCATGTTTAGAAAAATGAATCAATCATAATTAAAATTAAATACGTTTGTTTTTTAAGTTAGCTTTTACTTGATAAAATGGTTTTATAAAACATCCAGTAATCATGCCATGTTTTACTTCCAAGGATCTGTTGTCAGATAGACGCTCAGTCCACAATCAAAGGTAATGCTATATCAAGCACCTTAATAAACATGTATTTTTAAATTCATTTTGTATTCAACTTGATCCCTGGAATTTCTGACAGTCAATTTAGGGAGGACAAAATATAAAAATCCCAAATGAAAACTACAGGAGTAACACATATATGAAACTGGCTTGTCTTGCACACTATGTGAGATCTAATGTTCCTTAAACAAGGAGCCTGGGTAAACTTTTTGGTTAAATAAATAATTTTTCTTGACTCTGTAGGTTCTCACTTGCAAATGTTTTATTTTCCTGAAACATTACACACTTATAAAAATTTATAAATTAGAGAACTCAGCTTCCTAGCTGAAGGGGTAACTCAAAAACACTTTGGGGGAACAAAGTCAAAATATGAGACTAATCTGTCTATTCAACCATTTACTTATCTATGATTTTACCCCATCCATCCATCCATCCATCAGCTGCTCAGATGATAATCTGAGATGGCTTTCATGTGCTCATTCTGGACTGTGCCAGCATTCAGTATTTAAGTGAAAATCCATGACTATTAATTTATAAATACTACATTGACATGTAATGAACTATTTATAAGAATTGTATACATTTCTACAATTTCATTTACTTCCTCTTACAAAATCAGCTTAGAATTTCTACAAGGTAACTTTAAAATGTATCACCCATGTGAACACAATAGATTACACAAAAGTACATATACACTAATCTTATATATATCAAAAATTTATGTATTGTTAATATTTAGCTACTTAATCAAATATTTTAAATTTTTGAAAAAATACAAAAATTTAGAGTGTGAAGAACGCTGAGGAATTTTAGGAAAAATGCTAATGAGACATCAGAGCAGAGCTCACAAAGACTAGGAGATTGAAAAGAAGCTCTAGGGAAAAAAAAGAAGGCAGAGAAAGTTGAAGAAAGGTAATGAAAATGGTAAGAGTGAAGTGCTATAGTAGCGATCATCAAAGAGCAGTGCCCAGTACAAATCCTTCACCAGCTGTAAACAACAAGGACAAGTATAATATAAAAGATGAGAGTACTACTCTGCAGACTGCATTTCATGATGCTGGGACAACAGGTAAGGGCATCAAATAAACATATTAAATATGGTTATGGTGGGATATGTCACTGAAACTTCTACTCAGTTATGAGAGCTGTTTTTATTGCCTCCATGAGAAGCAAAAAGAATCTAGACAACATATGTACAAGAGGGCACTGAGATGAAATCACTGTCTGTATTTAGTAACTAACCATATGGCTTTCTAAAGTTTAACAATTATACCAATTAAGTATTGTATCTAAGAAGTTAATTGTGTTTATCCTGCAAAATAAGTAAATACAAATAAAAAAATTTGTTGCTATTGTATTAACTACAATTAGGAGCTGCCAGAACTATGTATGTTCAGTAGTTAATGTATGAGTCTTTGAAATAGCAAGAATCATAATGCAAACTTCCACAAAGTATAACTTCTTAGATCCAAAACTTTAAAGTAGAAAGAAAATGGTATCATCACAAGCTTACAATCAATGTCTATCAGTAGTTGCTTTTCAGCCCCAAGAAGATTGGTTTGTCAGCTTAACTGAGGGTGTTGACTATAGCACATGTAAATAAATTCATTCCCCAGAAGTTCTTCCAGGATTAGGTGAGAAGCAAAAGAGAGGCCTTGAACCAAGTGAAGTATTGGGGTGGATCAGGTGAGTTTGAAATGTCTTTGTTTTGTTTTTGCTAGTTCAAGCCTTTAAATACACAATACATTTGTTTCTAAACAAAACTGATTTGTAGGTGAATTTCAGTTTCTTGTTTTTGTTGGAGAGAGAGTGTTATTCAAAAGAACCACCAAAAACTTCGGGGTTATATTCCACTCGCAGGGGCAAATATTTTCTCTGTTTCTCTTTTAGCTCTGGTTATCTTCATATTTCTAATATGCTTAAACTGCTGCATTTTGATTCACCAATTTTGGACACTATTGACATACCACACTATTTTGGTGAGAATGTAGCTCACTTACATCCATCTTTCTCTCCCTATTTTTCCACCGTAAGCATATCCCATTGTTTTCTTCCTTAACCAAAGCAACAGAGTTTATATTAATTGGACACTTAAATATTGTTCACTGCTCAGTTAAGCAGTTGACTATGATTATCTCTCCTTTTCTGTGCAACTTGTTTTTTCCTGGAGTCAATAACTGTTCCTCCTTAGAATTTGATGAGATTTTTTTTTGTTGCATTGTTTTAGTGGCTGGAACTTCCCACACCATTAACAGCAATTCAATTCAACTTCCCAGATGATGAAAGTGAGCAGACCAATAGTCTTCCTTGGAGCCCCCCACCCTCCCTGCCAGTCTGGACTGGTTGCTCTTTAGGCCTAACGTAGGGCTGTCATCCTGGGATTCTCCTTCAGCACCACCCTGAGAAACCCTATACATTTCTTCTGCTTCCTGCATCCCGTACCTCCTCTTTCTTAGTTTTGTACCTTATGGTGGTGAAGCACCTCCTTCTGTAGCTTCCTGAGAAAAGATGAACCGATAAGGAAGGAAGCTGAGGGGTCTACCCTTTCAAAATGTGTATTTTAACTTACTCTCCGTTTTCAGTCCAGCACTTCACTCCCTGCCTCTCTTCCCCAGTGTTTAACTTTGGCTTTAATGATAGGTTCTTAATGAAAAATTTTTTCAGAGAAAGTAACTTAAAACTACAACTTTATTTCATTTGCAAGATCCTGGACTGTTGTAGAAAAAGAGATTTCTAGGCCCCAAATTTAAAGTATTCAGAGTAAAGGGTCTTTACCATAATTCACAGTATAGGAGGGATATAATTTATTATTTAAGGGCATTTCCCAGTATGTAGGGTGGAAGAAAAAGCCTTTTCTGTTGTGGAGGACAGCATCTAAGATGAAGAAAAGCAAGAAAAAAGAGACTCAATGAAAGCCGATGCTCTGCCCTGCCATCTGGGAATTGAAACCTCACAGGATGATGCAGATTCACAGCCAGGCCTTAGGAAACAGTGAGCATGTTTGGGCTTCACTTCCCAGAGCCCAGCCTAGGAAGCTGCAATGTGAGCAGAGGGGCAAGGAAAATGTGCAGAAAGAATGACATTCATTTAAATCTTACTTCACTTACAGAGAGGAGGAAAACACAGTGATACGCCTTGGTTTCTATTCCTCCCAGAAATGGCCTTGGGTTATACACCACCTTGCAGTAGTATAGTTATAAGCACTATATTTTATGGTATTGTGGTCAGGCTGAGCCAGGACAGGGAGGTGTGCCTGATTTGTCAGTCAGCATTCTGAAGGCCTGGTGAGCTTTTTCAGGTGGATGACACATTGCTGACAGGGCTGAGGATGTGGAAGCTGAGCAAGCTTGAAGGCTGCCCACAAAGGGCCATTTTCCTGTCCCCATGATCCCTTTTTACTCTATCTAGCTGAAGTGAAAACTGAGTTATTCTAGAATGCAGTGGGCCAAGAGCAAACCTGTTGACAGAACTCTGGCAAACAAACTTTTGGTTTCTTCCATAATAAATCAGGCATTCTTTCTCTTTTCCAGAGTCCACATGACTCTGAGTCTGCCACCCAGTTATCATCTGGTAGCAGAAAGATCAACTGGACTGGAGCGTGCCAGAGTGGCTTTTACCCTTGTGCCCTATTGGTGGGAATGTAAATTGGTACAGCCATTATGGAAAACAGTATGGATGTTCCTCAAAAAACTAAAAATAGCAATCCCACTTCTGGATATACATCCAAAGGAAATGAAATCACTATTTTGAAGAGACATCTGCATGTTTATTGCAGCATTATGCCCAGTAGCTAAAATATGTGAACCTTAGTGTCTATTGATAGATGAAGGGATAAAGAAAGTGTAAATAGGTAAAGAAAACACACAGAGGCACAATGGAATATTATTCAACCTTAAAAAAGAGGAAAATCCTGCCATTTGCAAAGAAAAGACCAACCTGGAGGATATTATGCCAAACGTAATAAGCCAGATACAAAAAGATAAATACCACATGATCTCACCTACACATGGAAGCTAAAACAATCATACTCATAGAAGCAGAGAACAGAATGGGCTGCCAGGGACCAAGGGGAGGGGGAAATGGGTAGATGGTGGTCAAAGTGTATACAGTTTTGGTTATGCAAGCTAAATAGGACAGCATGGTGACTACAGTTCACAGTACTATATTATATACTTGAAATTTGCTAAGAGTGTACATCTTAGTGTTCTCATCATAAACAAAAATGATGGTAACTATGTGGGGTGATGGGTGATATCTTAACTAGTTTAATCACAGGAATTATTTCACCGTGCACTCATATATCAAAACATCACATTGTCCACCTTAAATACACAATTTTTATTTGTCAATTATAGCTCAATAAAGCTGAAAAAATGAGTGGGTTCTAACCCATTCTCTCAGTAATTTGCTCTGTGACCTTGAACCAGTCACAGCTCTTCTCTCAGCTCCAGTCAGCTCATCTCTAATTGAAGGGGTTGAACTGTGCCTTTGTCCTACGGGCCATCTGAGTGCTTCAGCAAGAAAAGCAGCTGAACAATTTTAGGTGGCTGAAATGAATAAGAATTAGATTTCAACCACGCTGCTGTTATTATTAAATGGCTATCCAATCAGACCTCTCTTTCATCCCAAATTAATCCACAATGATTTAAATCATAACTTACCGTTTTTGAAGGGCTTGCTTCTACATTTTCCCCTTGTTCTCCCTTCAACCCATTTGAGGCAAGTAGGGCAGGCATTATTTCTCCATTATTCTCCTTTGGGGGTAATATATAGCTCTCACCCTAGGCTAGGATCTCTACAGTCTAGAGCACCAGGTCTCCCAGCAACATCTCTGGAGGGCAACCATTACAAATTCTTATTCCTGGGCCCTATTCTAGACCTACTAAAAATCAGAATCTCTGAGATTGAGGCCCTTGGATTTGTTTGCATTTCTGACAAAACAGCTTGAGGTGATTCTTCTATCCCCTAAATTTGAGAATCACTAATTTACAGAGAGACATTTGAGGACCTATTATGTGTGGGGCACACACTAGCTGCTTTACACATATCCTTTCATTCAATTCTCAGAACAACTCAGTGAAGGATATTGGTTTTAAATAAACTTTTTATTTTGGAACAATTTTAGATTTATGGGAAAAGGTACCAAGAGAGCAGTGATAGTATATCCCTCACCCAGTTTTGGTGACCTCTATTGTTATTTACTTTACTGTGGTTAGTTAGTCAAAACTTAAGAAAACAACACTGGTAACATTGTGTTAACTAAGCTCTAAAGTTTCTTCAGACTTCATCAGGATTTTTCTGTTCTAGGATTTAGTCAAGGAAACCACATCATGTTCAGCTGTCACGTCTCCTTAGTCTCCTTCGGTCTGTGATGGTTTCTTAGTCTCCTTTTTTTTGTCATGACCTTGAAATTTTGGAAGGACTGGTCAGGTATTTTGTAGAATGTTCCTCAAATTGGGTTTGTCTGATGCTTTTCTCATATGAGGTCAGGGTTATAGGTTTTGTTTTGGAAAGAATACCACAAAGGGGAAGTGTCTTTCTCATCACATGGTATCAGGGGGGCGCACGATATCCATACATCATCACTGGGTGATGTTAAGTATGTTTGTAATCCCAGTTCAACTACTGAGGAAATAAAAGTTTATCAATCAGTGTTCTACAACTGCAAAGAGATAGAATTAGGGTTAAAGTTTCATTTCTTTTCTCTGACATTTTGGTTACAGGTGGCCATTCCAGTTTTACTCACCCCCCATAAAACTCTCCATTCCAGCTTGACTTGCCATTCCCCTATATTGTTTTATGTTCCACTCAACCCGCAAGTTTTCCAATTCCTTCAGTGTTCTCAAATCCAATCTGTTCTGTGAAACTCTCTATAACCCCCAACATACTCTTTGATGAAATCAGAAGCACATTAATTTACAATTTGTGTGTATTTTCTTAACTCCAGTCTATCTAAGCTAAAATGGAATGATAACAGAGAGAAACTAGCCTGCATGTGAATCCATCTGCTCCTGAACTGAAATGACCTTGGAATCTCACCAACTGGTATCTTACCCTCTTCAATCCTCCACGCTGTAATCAGAGGAATGCTTCTAAACTGCAAATCTAATTATACCATTACCTTGCTTTTTAACCTTAATTGAAAAGTTTTACTTTCCAATGCCTCCCATTATTTATAAATTAAAGCCCAAATGTCTGATCCTAACATACAAGGATTAACATTCATGATCTGACCCTTGTCTACTATTTCACCTTATCTCCAGCCATCATCACCTCACTCTCCACTCCACAATATGCTGCAATTCCTCATGAGGAACTAGGGCAATTTCTAAGTGCCCTGTGACCTTTCTCAGCTCTTTGTCTTTGCAACTGCTCTGTTATCAATGAGGATGCCACTGCAGAAGATTCCAATTCAAACTGGCTGATAGAAGAAGAAAAATAATAACACCACATAACAGGAAGTTGAAAAGCAGGGATGGTTGTACACAACTCAACAATGTCATCAAAGACTCTGGTTCTCTTTGCTTTGCCATCCTCAGAAAATTTGATTTGCCCTCACACTGACTCCCTTTACAGTCACAAGATGGCTGCAGCAGTTCCAAGCATCCCTTCCAAACACAGCAATACCAAGAGACCAAAATAAAGACTCTCTTCCAGTCTTTCCCTCTTAAGGGCAATAAACATTTCCTAAAGCCCCCCAACAGATCTCCTTTTATATCTCATTGGCTAGAACTTGTTCATATGACCACCCCTAAGCTAAGCAAACAAGAGAAACAGACCCACCATAACTGGCTTAAACCAATCAGCATTTAATCCTGATGGTAGGGATAGGGTCACTCTCCCTTGGGTCAAGTAGGAGAGGAGACATCTGGGCAAATCTTGGCTCTTCCAGGAGGAAAGAAGGTAATCAGTGTTGAGTGGGTGGCCAGCAGTGTCTGCCACACTGTTATCATTGCCTGATCTACGTTGTCTACCAAAGAACTCCTTATTCTTTAAGACCCAACACAAATATTACCTCTTCCAGGAAGCTTTCTCTGATATCATCAAGCAGAATGAAATGCTTCATCTTCTGAGATCCCATGTTACTAGGTTCATACCTCTACTATAGCACTTACTACATAGTAAGGTAATTCTGCTACCTTCAAAAAAAGTGAAACCTTGGAAGAAAGGTACTGTGTTATTCTATTGACCTTCTGAGGTCAACCTTCTTGAAGGAAGGAAAAGAGGAAGACAGAAAGGGAGGAAAGGAGGAAGGAAGAGAGGGAGGGAGATTTGAAGGGAAGAAGGGAGGAAGAAATAACAATTTCTCTGAGTCTCAAGGTGTTCACTGTAAAATAAGGGTAATTTTAATTCCTAATAGTTGTTTCAAAGATTAAATGGAGTAACACACAGAAAGCACTCAACACAGTTCCTAACACATAAGTTTCCTATGTATTCTTAGAGAACATGTACTCATCTTGTATTTTTTAAATACCATCCTTCCACCCTTCACACACATTTCCTAGCATAATGCCTCGTACATGTATAGTTACTCAATAAATGTGTTGATAGCTTGCTTCAATCTAAAAATAATACAATTACTGAATCAATTAAACAACTAGCTCTGTTTGCCATGTCTTGATTTCCTTTATAAGAGAGGCTAAAAGAACTTTTTAATAAAATTTCTAAATTCTCTATTAACAACTCTCAACTGAGGCTTTCCTACAACCATACAGAACATTAGATCTGCAATCTCTGCTTCAGCGACCTTTCACTCGGCACTCTTGCTTTTCCATTCCACTCTCTTCAGTATTCTGGGCTTCATTTCAGATCTGTCCTTCTGAGGTACGCCTTCCTCCCCTTCCTAACACTTCTTTGTTGCTAAAAATAGATGATGTCCCTTCAGAGCAAAAACACTTGGCAAATCAGTTAGCTTTTATAGGTACAGCTTTATACTGGTCTCTGCAAGATTGGGGGATGGATGGATTAAATAAAAGAAGAAATTCACCACCATCTCCTCTCCATGTACTCCTGCATTCCTCAAAGGAATTTATAAAACTTATGTAAAAATAGAAATACCATACTCATCAAAAATGCACAAGCTAAAGGATGCTAAGTGAGACTTTGCAGAATGTTAAAGAGTAAATAAAGCAGTCAGCTCAGATCACCAGAAAGCATTCTGAGGAAACATGTGATTAAAGGGTCCCACATCCAACTCAGAGAACTAGGCCTGGAGCTACTGGTGACCATGATTTAACAAACACACTTCTGCAAGGAAAACTGGAGCATGTGATATGGCCAGTTTCCTTTAGACTATAACGGATATCTTTAGGACTTCTATCACTTGGACTGTCTTATAGTATGATACTGTTAGCTTGGCTTCTGCCTGTACTCAGTTCTTGTACATCCCGTCAGGTTTTGTGACATTAACCGTGAAAGTGGCATCAGTACATTACTTAAAATATTATTCTTATCTATTGGATGTTTTCTTTGAAATACTCCAATTCCCAGCAAGTGAAATACTTCTATTAGGCACAATATTTAATCTTCTTCCCATCCAGTATATGTGTAGAATAAAAGTATTTATGTGAGTGGATCCTTATCTCCATGGGTATCAAGGCATGAACATGTTGTCACACACATGTATACATCTATGCACTGATATGTATATATACATACTTCACCATATTTTAACACTTTGCACTTCTGAAACACATCTCTGGAGTTGCATTGTCCTAATTTCTTTGAATTAAATAGCAAAATTGCAGCACAAACTAAAATTGCTCAGAGGCCTAAATTTAAAGGTAACTAGCCTAATTTAGGACTCAATTAAATCCCATTCTGTTTAATCTATTAGCAACTGTGTCAACCTGCTTGTCAACTATTCTCTTCTGATCCTTTTATCCTGAACTCAAAAATCATTCTACCTTCTCTTTATTTTCTAGAGTTCATGCCAAGTTCTCTGCCTGCTGTTCAGTATTTCACACATACTCTTAGGGTCATAGTTCTCACAGTTTGATTTGTAGGCCTCTGGTTATCTGGCAAAAAGATTCTTTAGGTGTATAAATAGTCCAAAAAATGAGTCACAGAAAAAAGATATGGGGGTCAGGGAAAGGTGTGAAGAATTAGAAGTATTCTCCAGTGAAAACTGCTATTATCATAGATTCATAGAGCAGAATGAGTAGCTCAACATCCCAACAATATTATCACTGATGAGTTATCCAGCTATTAACTTAACATCTCCAGTGCTGGGAAATGGAGAGCACTCCCCAAGCATGCCTTCCAATCAGGACAACACTTTCTTGTACATCAAGGTCATATCTGTCTTCCCGTAGTTTCTACCATTCAAGTATTTATCAAAAACCCTATAGTGGTTAACCATTGAGCCACCGACCCCTTTGAGAATCTAACGAAAATGATGGACCCTCATCATAGAAAACTGGACATGCAAAAATAATTTTTCTTACAATTTTAGGGATCTCACAAGTCCTGTGAAGTCCATCCATCCATGGATTCCCCTGGTAAAGAATTCTCACTACTGTACTGAGCAGAGAAATGGAGGAGAAATACGCCATGGTTTCCTCCTTCGGGAAGCCTATTTTCTAATAGCAAATGCTCATGAAACATTTAATAGCAATAAGGCAGTATATGACAAAGAACTCATCACATACTGAGGGACAGAAAATTCTACTCTTGCCTCAATAGCAGGACGGAAGTCCTTGCAAATGGCCACCGTACACTCACATTCCACAAGGGAAACAAAAGTCTACTCCTGTGTTCCCAGAAGTATCATCTGATGGCACAGGACCGGGGAACAGAGGAGAGTGCTGATCATGGCTGGGCACATGAGACTCAATAAATGTTTGGTGGATAAGTAAATGATCCAAGAATAAAATGCTCCTTGGCCCTGCAGAGGAGGAAGTAGAAAAGAATAGCAAAAATATTTCTTAGCCTCTAAACTTCCTTAGGAATAGCATTTCCATCTACCTCATCACTTAATCCAAAAATGTCAAACTATTCCCAACCCAAAACAAACCTCAGTGAGACATGTTTTAGATACGTTAAGAAAGGTTAAAAAGATGTGTCTGAGGTCACAAAAGCCAAACTTCAGAATAGAACCCAGACGGTTTTCTATTCCAATCATATCTCAGGAAGGGAGCACTGGCACTTCCATTTTGATTTCTTAATATTGATACCTTCCAACAGACAGCTTTCTGAGTAAGTGATTACTTTTCCTTGAGATCCAGATGTTGCTCAGCTTTCATTATGTGAGGGCGACCTTGGAGGTTCAGTAAAGAAACTTCAAATAAGGTAACAGAAAAAACCTCTTAGCTTGTTCACAGTCATTTCTATTTGTGCTGTAAAAACTGCTATGTAATGAAACAAAAAATGTTTTCTTTGAGCTTGGATTGTTGCTCTTTTGTTCTTTATGCATGTTACATATGGTAAGGATGTGTATGGCATAGTTTTTACTTCAGTAAAACGATCTTACTGAAAGACAAATAAAATCTTGCAGGCGGGTCAAAAAAGTTAACACTTCATCAACTATAAATGAAATAGTCCTTTAGCCCTTACATTGTCTTTTCCTAAGCAAATCAGGAACCTAGTGTAATGTAAGGAAGGATCAGAAAGTATGAGTTCAAGTCCTGGCTCTACCACCCGGTAATTGTGTGACCTTGATCATATCACCTAGTCTAGCTGAGCCTCAATTTTGTCACCAGTAAAACTGGGGTAATAAAACCTCCCCTTTTGCCCTTGGGATTTGAAGTGAGGTTTATGAGCAGAAACGTACTTGAAAGAAACAGCCTTTTTAAGGTCTGTATCAGTGTTAAGGCAATACAGTTTCACCTAGAAGTGATATTTACCTGGTGGTAGCTGGGTTTCTCTCTACTTGTATAGTACCAGATGCTTGGGGGTCAAATGCTTGGAGCAAGCAGGTGTAAGAATTAAGATCACTGCCGTATATATTCCTCTTTGACCTTCTGGTCCTAACCAGCTAAACAGCATCTGAGTTGCCCCTGATTTCATGAGCATTCAAAGCTATTTATCTGAAAGGTAAGATACATTTAATTATCTGTTCCAAAGTCTAATGGCAGAATAAAAACAGTTGGCAACTGAATTCAGAGACTCCAGATTCCTGGTTTAATATGCTATTCTTCAGTAGCCGATGAACAGTTATTAATGCACATTAGAATATAGGTACATTCTTACAATAGTGTTGATAAATGAGCTTTATAAATGAGGAAATCAGTCCTTATTTTTTAAGTCAACATATACAAAGTCAGGCAAGTTCAGAGAAACAGCAATTCAGAAGTATAATCCTGAACAGATGGCTGCTCTCCACATGCTATCTCTGAAGGGGACTTTTTTTTCAAGGTAAATAGTAACAAATATTTCAGTGCTTTGTGTACTAAAATACAGATCTCACAAGAAGCTTTTTCCAGCATGAAACAGTTTCTTATTAATCATATTTTTATGATAAAGACAAAAACTGGTTTGTGAGCTAGTTTAAGGCATATACTGTCATTCTACCATTAAACTACTCTTATTAATAGATAATATGTTCAGTTACTTCTAAGATATTTAAGTCATTTTAAATCTGCCCATTCTATCTCCCTCATTCCTGCACCTTAGTTACTAACAACATGAAGGTGCAAAAGTAGTTTGTCTCTCTTTAAAAATGTTCTTTCTATATCCAACAAGGTCTGAGTGTTTAAGAGAACAATATATATGGCTGTTTCATTAGCTCATTTACTCAACAAGCTTATTTCTGGGACCTACACTATGAAAGTAAATGACCCAAGTCCCAATTCTGTTGCTGATTATATGACATTAAAGACACCTCATAACTTCTCCTTGCCTCATTCCCACCATCAGTACCTGACCTGCTCCCCTGACAAGCCCTTGTATGAACATGTCCATTCATTCATTCATGTATTCAGTAGATATTCACTGAGCCCCTACTTTGTGCTAAGCACTGGCATGGTGCTACAAATATGTCACTACACCAGACATGGGCCCAACCTCATGAATTTAATCTAAAAGAATTAACAGACGGAAACAAAAGTGAAAGGTCTTATTTGAACAGAAAAGTGAGAGAAAGATGTTCCAACTTGGGAGCCTTTAAGCTGTAGCCTACCTTCGCCCAGAGCTACAGGTGAGGCTACAGAGAAATGACATGGATAGCAAGAGAAAACTTTATCAAATATTCAAAAAGGGACCACCTCATAACTACTTCATATCCATATTGGCTCAAAATATGAGTTAAAATAAAATCCAAAATGTTTCTTCCTACAGGTATACTTTTCTTCCGATAATTGCTCATAATGGCTTTTTTTTTTTGGAAGCTAGGTGTTATAATAAAAATGTGTATGTACGACTTTAAACAAAAGCACAGGATGATGTAGCATTTTCTTTAGTCCTATGTTTCCCAAAACATGGTAGGCAGACCACTGAAAGACATAAAATTATTTTAATGTGTACCAGAAAAAATATACCCAGCACATCAAAACCATGATTCACTGATACCTGGGCTTTGCAATGGTATAAGGCGGTGCATAGCAATGTAACAGTCCACTTTACACAGCCCATGTGAATTACAGGAACAAGGCTCACCTGTGTCCATGAATGTTTCCAACCTCCCGACTTCAGACACAGGAAGTCCAAGTGCCATCACTAACAACTGAATATACTATGTCCATGTGTATTCCTGCAATCTTGTCTGAGATAGGCTATACTGTTTTTGAAAACAACAGCTCCAGAAATACTCTTGGAGAAGTCTTCACTGGCTTAGCTTGAGTTGCTTGCTCCTTAAAGCAAATACTGTGGCCAGTGGGATAAGGTTCTCAAACTGTCCAGGCCTAAGCTTTGTTGCCCCCTCTGGAACCTGGAGCAAATCCACCTAAACTGTATGGATCAACAATAGAGGACATGTGGTTCCACAAAAGAAAACTGAGGAACTTTCCTTTGTATGTGTAATAAAAGTAGTAACTCTTACATTATAGTATTGTTGTATGGATTAAATGAGATAAAGAATGTATTGATTGTGCCTGAATGACCCAGTGAATGGCTCAAAGCAAAAGTTCAACAAATGGTGGTACTAGTAGTAGTAATAATTATTATTGTTTGTTAATATGATAATTATTGCCGTTGTTAAAGTACTGGTTTTCCAGAACAGTTCTAGGGTCACATTTGTTAACTGGATTATTTTATCAACCTACAAATGAAGGATAATTATTTGAATATAAACTTTAAGCTAAGGTGGCACTTCCTTCAATTATATCTGTAATTTGTTTACCATTTCCATGCATAATCCAGGTTCTCTGAACTACCACAATAAAATTTTCAGTGTCTCACCAAATAGTTTTTTGCCTCATTCTTAAGTAACGTGTAGTTTTATCATGACATAATTTTATCTAAATGATTATGCACCAATAGTGTTAGTATTTATAGTAATGCTATATGTAACAATACATTACGATGTATTTTTCATAGAGCCCATGAGATATTATAAGTTAATTTAGTATTTAGTTTCAAAACTAAAAATAGTGATAATAAATGAAACATCAGCAAGACTTACTACTGTTGCTAGAATCTTTGCTTTTTAACAAGCATATTATTCAGACAAAGAGAAGAGTTAAAACAAATATGAAAACTAAAAATAACAAAGTAAAGTTGGTTATCCCTCTGTTGACCAAGGATAGTAGTGTATGCATCCTTTAAATAACCCAATTAATTGAAGATTTATGATAGATTTGCATGAATTCAGAAGTCAACCAAAATATTTCTAGTAAAACAATATATGAATAGAACTTACTTGGTTTATAATCTTATGAGTAAAGATTATCACCTGTTAAGATTATCATGTAAAGATACACGTATCAAATATAAAACATTGAATAAATTATTTCAGTATATTAGGCCCTCAACAAAATATACAAATAAATCAATTTTTAAAATACAGATACAGTATACTTATTTTACCTTTATTACTGCAAACACTGACAAGGTTCAGGAGAAATGAGACAAAGCTGGGTGAAATATCATAGATTAAAAATATTCAAGAATAAATCATGGAAAGAATTAAAAAATCCTGGAACTACGCATAGCAATTACTGCTGATTTTTAAAAATGTAGCAGTGATTATCAAAGGAAACAAAGAAGGAGCTCACCTTAAAGTTAAATCCCATCCGAACTGTCAAATAAATTAAGCAGAGGTGGCCATTCTCCTACCTTTATGTAGTGAAGGCAGCTATAAAGTTCCCTGGGGGGCAACATTTCTGTTTGTGGCTTTTTTATGTTCTAGCACTTCCTCACACTGAATCAGTTTCTTAGAAACACTAAATACCAAAATGTGCATCTATATATACTTTGTTAGAAATATAAATTGACTTTCTACCAAAAACCTAAACTGGATTAAGAGAGGCAGTGGGGTTTTGCTTTTGGTAAAGGATTATGAGTTCCTTTTTCTTTAGAATGTTTGCATCTATGTTCATGAAGGATATTGGTCTGTAATTTTTTTTTTATTGTTATGTGTCTGGTTCTGGTACCAAGGTAATGCTGGCCTCATAGAATGAACTGGGACATATTCTCTTCTTTTCAATTTTCTGTGAGAGTTTGTGAGAATTGTTATTTTTTCTTCCTTAAAAGTTCAGCAGAATTCCCAAATGAATCCATATGGGTCAGCCATTTTCTTCATGGGAAGATTTTTAACTACAAATCCAATTTCATTAGCAGATATAGGGTTATTCGGGTTATCTATTTCTCCTTGAGTAAGCTTTGGTAGTTTGTGAATGTCAAAATGAATTTTTTTATTTCCTAACTGGTTGAATTTACTGGCATCTAAGTTGTTCATAATATTCCCTCATTGTCCTTATTAATATTAGCATAGTCTGTAGTGATGTCTCTTCTCTCATATTTGTTATGAGTAATTTGTGATGTGCCTTTTTTTTCTTATCTGTCTGGCTAGAAGTTTATCAATTTCATTGATCATTTCAAAGAACCAGCTCTTGGTTTCAGTTATTTTTCTCTCTTGTATTTCATTGATCTTCATTCTGATCTTTACTATTTCCTTTCTTCTGCATTGTTTGGGTTTAATTTACTCTTCTACTTTTTTAAGGTAGAAGGTTAAGTTATTGATTTGAAACTTTTCTTCCTTTCTCGTTTAGGTATTTCATCTATAAATTTCCCTCTAAGTACTGCCTTATTAACACTTAGCTAAAATCCCACAAATTTTGGTATATTGTGTTTTCATTTTCATTCAGTTCAAAATACTATCTAAATTCCTTTTGATTTCTTCTGACCCATAGTTGATTTAGAAATATGTTATTTATTTTCCATGTAAGTGGGGATTTTCTAGACACTTTCTCACTACTGATTTCTAATTTGATATCATTAGATATGGTTAGAGAACATACTTTGTATGATTTGGATATTTTTTAATGTAAAAATGTGTATTTTATGGCCTAGAATACGTGCTTGGAAAGAATTTGCATTCTGCACTTGATAAGTAAAATATTCTATAAATGTCATTCAGGTCAGGCTAGTTGATAGAGGTTTTCAAGTAACATATTTTTCTTGATTTTCTATTTATTTAAATTATGAATCACTGAAAATGTAGTATTCAGAGCTCCAACTATAATTGTGGATTTCTTCTTTAAATTTCTGTCAATTTTCTTTCATATAGTTTGAGGCTGTGTTATTATGTACATAAAAGTTTTGAATTGGTATTTTTTCTTGATGAATTATCCCTTTATCATTATGAAATGACATTTTTCTCCTTCATAATATTCTTTGTTCTGAAATCTACTTTGTCTGATATTTGTTAGTCCCTTTAACTTTGTTTTGATTAGTGTTAGCATGCCATCCTTTTACTTTTAAGCCTACTTGTGTCTTCATATTTCAATTGTGTTTCTTATGAACAGTATATTAGGTTTGGCATATTTTTAACATTTGATCTGACCATCTCTACCTTTAAATTGGGGTGTTTAGACCATTTACATTTAATGTGACTACTGATATTATTAAATTTAAGTCTATAGTCTTGCTATTTATTTTCTGTTTGTCCCAATTATACTTTCTTTTCTCTTTTCCTCTTTTTCAGGCTACTTTAGGATTAACTGAGTACTTTTTATTATTCCATTTTATCTCCTTTTTTGGCTTATTAGCTATAACTCTTGTTATAACATTTTAGTATTTACAGTTTATAGTATAGTCACAGTATATCTTCCTGTGATGTATCAATTAACATAGAAGAGCTTTAAATTTTATAGTTTCATTCTCCCCTCCTTTTTTGTCTTATTTTGACCTATGTTATAAATGCCACATTATTATTTATGTTTAGACAATCATTTAAAAAAGATTTACATAAACAAAAAATCTTATCTATTTACCCAGGTAATTACACTCTCTTGTGCTGTTTATTTCTTTATGTAGATCCACATTTCCACTCAGTGCTATTTTCCTTCTGGCTGAACATCTTCATTAGACTTTTTTTCTAGTAGTATGGGTTTACTGGTGATAAATACTTCCAGCTTATGTATTTCTGAAAATGAGACTATTTTGCCTCTATTTTTTAAGAGACATTTTCTCTGGGTATAGAATTCTATGTTGGCAGTATTTATTTTTTAATACTTTAAAAATATTGCTCCACTATCATATCATTTGTTATCATTTCCAAAGAGAAATAACACTCATCTTTATTGTTGTCCCTATACACATAATGCATCTTTATTCCATGACTGGTTTTAAGAGTTTAGCATTGGTTTTGAGCAATTCTGATTATGTTTATCCTTGGTATAATTTTCTTCAAGTTTCCTGTGCTTGCAATTCACTGTGATCTTTGGATCTATGAGTTTGTAATTTACATCAAACTTCAAACATTTTAGTCACTACTTCAAATATCTCTTCTGCCCTCTTTTTGGGAACTCTATAAACATAACGGTTGGCTTGAAGTTGTCCCTCACTCCACTGATGCTGTTCTCTCTTTTTTTAAATCAGGTTTATTGAGACATAATTCATATCTGCTTAAAGTATACACATCAATGATTTTTAGTATATACAGAAACTTATGCAAGCATCAACCATCACCAGAACATTTAAAATATTATCATCACCCTGAAAAGAAACTCCATACCCCTTGTATTAGTTTTCTATGGCTGCAGCAATAAATTACCATAAACTTAAGTGGCTTAAGCAATACAAATTCATTATCTTAGAGTTCTAGAGCCAGAAATCTGAAATTATCTCACTGGGCTAAAATCAAATTATTGGCAGATCTGCATTCCTTTCGGGAAGCTTTATGGGAAGATCTATTTCATTGCCTTTTCCAGATTCTAGAAGGTACCCACATTCCTTACCTCATGGCCCCCTTCCTTCATCTGCAAGGTCAGCAACATTGCAGATATCTGATAATTCACATCTCCCTCTCTGACAAACATGTGAGAAGCTGTTTTTAAAGATTCATGTGATTATTACTTATTTATTATTTATTTTAGTTATTCAAGTGAATAACTCAAGATAGTCTTTCCATCTCAAGGTCTATACACTTGATCACTTCTGCAAAGTTCCTTTTGTCATGTAAGGTAATATATTTTAAAATTTTGGAGATTAGAAGATGGACATCTTTGGAGACCACTATTCTGCCTATACCCATTAACAGTAATTCCCCATTGCTCTAGGCATCCACTAATTGACTTTCTGTCTTTATAGATTTGCCCATTCTGGACATTTCACATAAATGGAATTATGTGGTATCTAGTCTTTTATTCTTGGCTTCTTTCACTTAACATAATGTTTTCAAGGTTCATCAATGTTATAGTATGTATCAATACATCTCTTTATATGTTTGAATAATATTCCATTGTATGGATATGCCACACTTTGCTCACCATTTCATCAGTTGATGGACATTTGGCATTTCCCACTTTTTGGCTACTATAAATAATGCTGCTATGGAGATTAAGTTTTTGTCTGCACATATGTTTTCATTTATCTTGGGTAAACACCTAGAAATAGAATTGTTGGATCATAAAGAATATTTAATTTTTTAAGAAACTGCCAACTATTTTCCAGAATGACTGCACCATTTTATATTCCAGAAATGTATGAGAGTTCCAGTTTTTCTATACCTTCAACAGCACTTCATATGTCTTTATTATTATAGCCATCCTAGTAAGTGTAAAGTGGTAGCTCATTGTTGTTTTGATCTGTATTTCTTTGGTGGCTAATGATGTTGATCATCTTTTCATGTGCTTATTGACCATTTATATGTCTTCTTGGAGAAAATAACCATTCAGATCCTTGCCCATTTTTAAATTGGGTTATCTACCTTTTTATTATTGACTTATTTATCTGCCTTTTTATTGACTTATAAGAGTTATTTATATATTCTACATACAAGTCCTTTAACAGATATATGATTTACAAATATTTTCTTCAATCTGGGTTGTCCAGCACTTTCTTGATGGTATCCTTTGAAGCATGAAAGGTTTTAATTTAGATGAAATCCAACTTAACTATTTTCCTTTTTTTTTTGTACTTTTGGTGTTGTATCTAAGAAACCATTGCCTCAATGTCACAAAGGTTTAATCATATGGTTTCTCCTAAGAATGTTATCATTTTAGCTCTTACATTTAGTCTATGACCCATTTTGAAATAATTTCTGTGTGTGGAATGAGGTAGATCCAATTTTATTCTTCTGAATGTGAACTTCCAGACTATTAATTCTCTATTAGATTATCCTGGCACTCTTGTTGGAATCAAATGACCATAAATACAAGGAGTTATTTCTAGATTCTTTATCCTTTCCCCTTTATCTACATATCTCTGTATGCCTGTCATTGTGCGAGTCTTACCTTTTCTTCATTACTGTAGCTTTGTAGTAAGTTTTAAATATCAAAAGGTGTGAGTCCCCCAACTTTGTTTTTCCTTTTTAGAATTATTTTAGCTATTCTGTGTCACTTGCATTTCCACATGAATTTTAGGATCAGCTCAACAAATTCTTCAAAAGAAGCAAACTGAGATTTTGATAGGGATTATGTTGAACCTTGTAAATCAATTTGGGGAGTATTTCCATCTTAACACTATTGTCTTCCAACCCATGAACATTGAATGTCCATTTATTTGGATCTTCTTTAATTTCTTTCAACAATATTTTGTTGTTTTCTGTGATGTCTTACACTTCTTTTAAAAAAAAATTTTCCAAGGTATTTCATTGGTTTTTACGTTATTGTAAAGTGAATTTATTTCCTAATTTTGTTTTCAGATTGTTTATTGCTAGCATAGTGAAAAACAAGTGACTTGCATATTGACTTTATATCCTACAACTTTGCTAGATCTTGTCATCTACAAATAGTTTTACTTCTTTCTTTTGAATCTAGGTGCCTTCTATTTCCTTTTCTTGCCTAATTTCCCTGCCCAGTATCTTCAGTAAAATGTTAAACTGAAGCACTGAGAGCTGACTCGCTTCCTTGTTTCTAATATCAGGAAGACAGCATTCAGCTTTTCACCATCTAATATAATGTTATCTGTGGGTTTCCCTAGATGCCCTTTATCAGGTTGAAAAGTTCTCTTCTATTCCTATTTTTATAACTGCTTTTATTATGAAAGAATGTTGGATTTTTTTCAAATGTCTTTTCTGCATTCAACTGAGATGATTATGGATTGTTTTGCCTTTATTCTATTAATAGGGTGTTAGGAAGTGTTTCTTCCTCTTTTATTGTCTGAGTTGCAAAATATTGGAATTCTTTCTTTTAATGTTTGGAAATATTCAACAGTGAGGCCATTTGGGCTGGGATCTGTGGGAAATTTTTAATTACCAATCCAATCTTTTTATTTGTTATATGTCTATCAGATCTTTTACTTCTTGAGTCAGTTTCAGTAGTTTGACCATTTCATCTAGAGTATCTAATTAGTTGGCATACAATTACTCATAGTATTCCTTTGTAATCTTTTTTATTTCTCTAAGGTTAGTTGTAATGTTTTCTTCACTTTCATTTCTGATTTTATTAATTTGAGACTTCTTTTTTTTCTTGGTCAAAATAAATGTTTGTTTTTTGTTGATTTTTTCAAAGAACAACTTCTGGTTTTGTTGACTTTTTCCGTTATTTTTCTGTTCTCTATTTCATATATTTTCACCCTTATCTTATTATTCCCTTTCTCTGCTGACTTTGGATTTAATTTGCTCTTATTAGTTTCTTATGGTAGAAGATCATGGTAATGATTTTAGAGTTTATTCTTTTGTTTAAGATAGGTATTTAAGCTAAATATTTCCCTCTAAGCACTGCTTTTGCTGAATCTCATATGTGTTTGCATATTATGTTTTCACATTCATTTATTTCAAAGTGTTTTTTAATTTCCCTTGTGATTTCTTCTTTGGACAACTGATTATTTAGTAGTGGTTATTTTGGTTTGCTTGTAAGTTTCCAAAATTTTCTTTCTATTGTTGATTTCTAATTTAATTCCATGTGGTTGGAAATACTCTTTGTTGATTTCAATCCTTTTAAATTTATTTACATTTGTTTTATGGCCTAACATTGGTCTACTCTGAATAATATCACATGTGGGCTTGAGAACAATACTTTGTTTAGGGGTGCAGTATTCTACAGATATCTGTTAGGCCTGGTTGACTTATATGTTGTTCAAGTCTTCTATTTCCTTGTTGTTCTTCTGCCTATTCATCCATTATTGAGAGTAGGATTATGAAGTCTCTAACTATTATTGTTGAAATGTCTATTTCTCCCTCAATTCTGTCAGTTTTTATTTCACCTATTCTGAGGCTCTTCCGTTAGCTGCATAATGTTTCTAATTGTTATACCCAAATGTTATAAATTGCTGTATCTTCCTGATATCTTCCTTTTGTCATTATAAAATATCCCTTTTTGTCTCCAGTAACTATTTTTGTCTTAAAGCCTATTTTGTCTGATGTTAGTAGGGCCACTGCAGCTCTCTTTTGGTTACTGTTTTTATGGTATATCTTTTTTCCCATCCTCTTACTTTCAATGTTTTTGTGTCTTTGAATCTAAAATGTGTCTTTTTTAAACAGCTTACATTTGAATCACATCTCTGCCTTTTACTTGGAGTATTTAATCCATTTACATTTAATATAATTATTGATAAGTTATAATGTATGCTTCATTAAAAAAATGCTCTCTATGTGTTTCATTTAGAATAGTTTGCATTTTATGTATCTAGTTCATGAATCATTCCTTCTATAAGATCTAACATGCTGTAGATGGCATCTAATGCATATTTTATCTAAGACATAATTTTCATCTCTAAACCTTTAATTTGTGCTTTTTAAAAAACATATTTTAAGTATCAACTTACAGATAGGATGCAGTCATGATAACTTTTAATTTCCTTACCTGCTAACCCTAATATGTAGGTCAGTTCTAATTTGGTTTTGATCAATGCATTGTTTTCCACATTATGGGCCAGAATTTTTTTGTTTATTTAAATGCATAGAAGCATGAATCCAAATCAAAGAGGAAAAAGACATTCTTCCATTGCCCTAATATGCAGGCTACTGATTGAGACCTTCATTCATTCATTACTCAGACACCCTACTATCTTTAACACAGAGAAGTCAGAGCCCAAAGCATGAGGCAAAACCTGGACTTTTGAAAGTGTGATATGTTTGAATGATTTATTAGCCAGAGTATAGCCAGTTGAATATTAGAACCTCTATAAACTTTCCAATAAATAGAAAAATAGAAATAAAATAATATTTTAAGATGTAACAATGCTTATGATATTCAGAAACTACTCATGGAAAGTGATTATTTAAAGATCTGTTGATCTGTTCTACTGTTGAAATTGTTCCCTTTTTCCTCCCTTCAGATCAAGAATAAATCATGCTTCTTATGGCATTTGCTTTAGAACTATAACACCTTTGTAAACAAAACAAGTCAATACCATGAAAGGACTGTAACCTAATTTTGGTTTTTCAACTTAGAAGTGATACCACTTCAGGTTTCATTGGTGATGGGATGAGCTTAAGGAAAGATCAAGTCCCAGAGACTAGATCAGGTTTCTCAAAGTATGGTTTTTGTACTATCTACTCCAAAAAGTATTTAGGGGTATATGTTTAAATGCATATTTCTAAACCCTGTTTCAGAGTTACTAAATCACAATCTCTATGGGTAGATCCACAGAAATTGCACTTTTAATAAGCACTCATTGATTTTTATGCACATTAAAATTTGAGAATAACTATAGGCAATCCCACTGGAACTAGGCAGGATATCAAGTCCACTCAACAGGAAACAAAAATCCACATATGCAGGTAAGACATGGTGTCAAGGGAATCTGAAACTAAGTAGATAGTTCATGCACACAATTATGGGAGTGGGGGGAATGTCCTACAATGACATCAGGTAGGATTTTAAAAGTGAAGAGATATGTTAGGAGTCAGGCATCAATGATGGGTAAAGTTTCTTTTTTTTTCTAATTTTTAAATTTTATAACACAGTGATTCAATAGTTACCCATATTATTAAATCCTCAAGCCCTCTAGTATGTTTACCATCTGTCAACATAGAAAGATGTTATAGAATCATTTACTATATTCACCATGCTGCACTACTATCCCTGTGACCAATCCACACTGAACGAGAATTCCTGTGCCCCTTTATCCCCCTCACCCTCCCCACCCACCTACCCCCAACCCTCCCCCATGGTGACCACTAGTGACTTCTCAGTGTCTGTAAGTCTACTGCTATTTTGTTCATTCTGTTTTGCTTTGTTTCATATTCCACAAATAAGTGAAATCATATGGTATTTGTCTTTCTCTGTCTGGCTTATTTCACTGAGCATATCTTCTACGTCTGTCCATGCTGTCACAAATGGCAGGATTTCTTTCTTTCTTATGGCTGAATAATATTCCCTTGTATATATGTACCACATCTTCTTTATCCATTGATTCACTGATGGACACTTTGGTTGCCTCCATATCTTGGCTATTGTAAATAATGTGGCAAATATCATCAGGGTGCACATATATTTTTGAATCAAGGATTTTGTTTTCTTTGGGTAAATTCCTAGAAGTGGAATTACTGGGTCGAATGGTATTTCTATTTCTAGTTTTTTGAGGAACCTCCATACTTCTTTCCACAGCAGCTGTACCAATTTACATTCCCACCAACAGTGTAGGAGGGTTTCCTTTTCTCCACATCCTCGCCAACACTTGCTATTTTTGTCTTTTGGATAGTGGCCATTCTAACCAGTATGAAGTGATATCTCATTGTGGCTTTGATTTGCATTTCCCTGATGATTAGTAATGTGGAGCATCTTTTCATGTGCCTATTGGCCATCTGCATTTCTTTTTTGGGGAAATGCCTGTTCACGTCCTCCACCCATTTCCTAACTGGGTTATTTGTTTTTTTGGTGTTGAGGCATGAGTTCTTTATATAATTTCAATGTTAACCCCTTTTCAAATAAATCATTTATGAATATATTCTCCCAAACTATAGGTTGCCTTTTTGTTCTGCTGATGGTGTCCTTTGCTGCATAGAAGCTTCTTAGGTTGATAGAGTCAATGATGGGTAAAGTCTCAAACAGAAAGATGATGGGCATCAGAACTATAACAGCTTACAGGAAGGATCTAGTCATGCAGACTTAGGTTTAAAGAATGAGTTCCAATTTCCATGAGGTTGAGGGAATCAAGTAGAACTCCAATCCTAAAACAGAGTCAGAGTCAGATTCAAGAGAACCTATGACCAGAAACCTACTACTAGAAAAGAAGTCTATTACTGGAACCAGTGACAAGGACCAAGGCGAGAGGTACTCACTAAGACCAGAGTTAGCACAGAGAAGGACCAGCACAGAGACTGATTTGGTGGTTAGTCACCAAGAAGCACATCTGGGGACTCTTGGATTTCCTTGTTCATGGCCTGGATCAGTACAGGTCCTGTTACAAGGGTTAGCCTGCTGCAGGACTAAAAAGTACCTATATGATCCTGATCCAACTTCCCACCCCCCACTTGAATTCTGTTTCAGACATAAGCCTCAGGATGTTATCACAGGGGTGACAGTGGTTTCTCTCAGTAGTTATACCATGACAGCTAGCTGTGAAGAAGGCTGATTCCTAAATAGTATATCTCCCTGAGGGGAGTAAAGGGCAACTGGATTCTAGAGCCAACAGCAAGTTGTCTTTGCCCCCAAGAAATTCTGAAATGTCACAGCCTAGTCACTTTAGGGTAGAAAACCAAAGTGTTCAAATCTCTGTTCTTTTTTTAAATAGCAGATTACTTTTGCAATAAAAGAAAAATCTGAATTTTTAGCCCACCATTGGATAAACTCATAAACCCTTGGTTCTTTTATGCTTAGAGACTGGTATCTCTAAGGTTGTGGAAGCAAATGCTGAATTCCTGCATTCCCTCAACAAAACACTTTCAGAAAGCAGGCAGGGAGCAACTAGTAATCACTAACCAAGTGATTACTAACCTGGTATATACAATCTAGGGGTGTGGGAAATGAAGAATTGGGAAAACTGTTAGAGTCAATGCCAGAGAAAATCTCAAGGGCAGAACTGAGTAGATCTAGCAGAGACTGTTAAGAGAAGACTGACCCTTTGTCAAGCTCATCTGCCCCTTTGGCTGCTTAAAACTGGCTGTCTCACTCCTGGATCTATGCGACTCCCTTGGCTATCTTTCCCTAGCCCTGTGGGAATGTTTGCCCACTCATTCTATTCACCCATAAAGAAATACTCTCAAAATCAATTGGATGGTGATTATGAGCCATTATCTGCTTGTTGTACTGAAAAGGATACAAGGCAATCTGGAGAAAACCTTTCACGATGGGCCTTAAAAAATTTGCAGTGTATTGTCATTTCTAAGCTGAAAAACCAAAGTTAGGTTATAATCCTTGGCTTGTTTTGTTTACAAAAGTATTATATTTCTAAAGCTAATGCCATAAGAAGCATGAAAGATTCATTCTTGATCTGAAGGGAGGAAAAGGGGAATCATTTCAATAGTGGAACAGATGGACTCCAATTCAAGGATTCAATGGATTTGTAACATTTTTGTTGCTTTGCACTATGGAGGGGCCCATTACTCTGCCTTCCGCAGTCTCGCCAATGTTACTCTCCAGGATCACTGTCCACTTAACTCAGATTTAAAATAATGGATATAGAATATAGAAGGTACCTAAAATTTAATTCCTTAATTGAGGGAATTGAAGCCTGGAAAGAGAATTGAATTTCCCAAAGTTGGCTGAACCAAGGCTGGAAAGTCTGTCTCTTGATTTCTAGGCCAGTGTTCTTTTCGCTCTGCTGCCTTTCTTGACATTACTTTCTTTTAGTTTTGAAAATTACTTTCATTTATTATTTGTCCAAATCTATTGGGACTAAAGCTTTCCAATATTTTCCTTTAATAGTTGTATATGAGCTACTCCCAATTTCTATTTATTATCTTTGTGAGGGAGGGCTTGCTGCAAAACATGGAGATTAGTCTGATAATTATGCACAATAAAAATAATTTAGTCTGTATTAAGTGCTAGGAATAATTTATTGAAATAAATATCATGGGATCATGAATTGCTTGGATAAAGTTCCTTTATGATGATCAATAATATCTGCTAATGGGGAAGAAGGATTATTGAGTATAGTAAAAATTAACCAAAATATGAATGATACAATTGGTCTAGGTGTTATTTAAAAGAACAGCTTAGATATTATATCTTTGAACCTTGGATCTTTGGGAAGTGGCATGATGTGGCAGAAAGACCACTGTGTGGGAATTCGTAAAATTACGTGACCGTCCTAATTACACTATTCATCAGCTATGTGATCTGGGGTAAATCACTCAAACTTCTCTAAACTTAATTTTATTATGCATATAATGAAAATAGAAATCTTGGCTATTTCAAAGGGTTGTTAAAAGGATCAAATCAAGTAATGTGTGAGAGAGTGCCATAATTCAAAGCCCAGAGACTATAGGCACCGTGATGGCAGGGGACTGTGTGTGATGTATTTAACATATATTCCCAGCACCTAGTACAGAGTCCTACATATAGTAAATACACAATGAATATATATTAAATGAATGAAGGCAAGGGGATGAAAGTACAGCATACAAACTATAGTCAATAATATCATAATACCTTTGTATGTTGACAGACAGCCACTACATATATCATGGTGAGCATTTAGTAATGTATATAATTGTTGAATCACTGTTATAGATCTGAAACCAACATAATATTGTATATCAGCTATATTTCAATTTTTTAAGTTAAAATAAATGAAAGCAATAATAGGGAAAATATCATTCTTATCATTATTTTTTTGTTGGAGAAATTTTTATGGGGGGACAAAGTCAAGTATAAGAGCTGAGTGGGGTTTGGGAAGTGCAAAAGAGAAGAAACAATGAATGATTGGGGTTACTTCTTTTCTAGAACAGAAGCAGAGGTGGTGGAGTCAAAAAAAGGATGATCAGATTGGCCAATCCCCAAATCTACCCTTTTGCTTTCCCTGCCCCATTCTTCCCAACTCTTAACCCAGGATCCTACCACAGACTGGTTTTTTAAGATTGCCTTTGGGCATCCACATCATTCATTTCAGTCATTTTGGGGCCATGACCTTCAGTGTTTTTATTGTGATCTCTGTATGTTCTTTCTTTGGTCATTAGGAACAGCACTGTTTTTAATTTATATTGGATGTAACTAATTCAGCATGCTCCCTCCACCTTTTTCTTTCCTCTTAGCCCTCTCCAAAGGCTCCAGTGGCCATTGAGGAAAGACAACAGACTATAGGGATAGCTTGAGAGGAAAATCAGCTCAGTTCTTTTCCTTCTACTTCAAGCTCTGAATGAGTTTAGCTGAAAGTCCTATGGGATAGGTTTCTGGCTGAAAATGCAGCTCTTTCTGAATTGCCCTTCTTCAATTTTATAGCTGTGCTCCATCACACACATAGGAATTTCATTAAAATGTTTTTCTCTGCCACAGGGGTCAGGATTTTGCAGGCCTTTGGGGAATAGATGACATACCCAAATGTCAACACAACTGAAGAACCACGTTACCCCACTGGAATGCCATGTTCTTGGTATTTGACTGCCTTTGAGAACACCCCAAGTCACATGTGCTTTAGAGGATGCAGATAGGTCACAGAGTTAAATCAGTCCAGTCTGGCCAAACACCCTTAACCCACTTATAATAAATCTGAATTGATAGTGTCACCCCCCACCCCAAGTCCCATTTGTTACAGCCAATTCAAACTGTTTTTTAACCAGATTCAGACAAAATTCACCTGCTTTTTGCTTTCACAAATATAACTGACAGGAATAAACAAAAACTTTTCTATCTGTAAAGAGCAATGCAGTAAGATGATTTTGGACCTTAAAGCTTGCAAAAGACTAATGAGATAATGTCTAAAACGTATTTGAGCTACATGTATGAAAGGCTCTATGGAGATAGAAAATATGATAAATAATGCAAGAAACTTTTCTGTCAGGAAATCTCTTGTCTTCTAGAGGACTTATTAAATATTAAATAAACATTTTACAGACATGTACCTGTTCATCTTATCTGTCAATTCCAGCCCAGACAGACTGAAAAGTACTATTATTCCTGTCATAACAAATAAGAATCTTAGTTTCTGATGAAAGATTTTCCAAGAAAATTCCAATAGAGATACCTTCTTATTAAGCCAAGCTTCCAATTTCAATTTCAGCCCTTGGTCAAGCTTATCAACGTGAAAGCACTGGTCCTAGCCCCCTCCAACTTTCCATTCAGTTCAAGCGAAATGCATCCCTGTGGGACTTTCCTGCTGTCCTAAATTGAGAAAAATCACAAAGCACACCCTCTTTGGGGGTTCTTGAACCATCAAATAACATTCTCAAGAATGACCACATAATGGACTTCAATAACTTAAGAGCTCTATTCAGTTACCTACAAGCCTTAATCTGCTCCTTCATGCAAGTCTCTTCATTTAAAAATACACAAAACCTTTATTTCTTCCCATGGCATTTTTATTCTCAACAATTATAAATAAACTTTTTTTTCCATGAACTCTTCAAATAACAAATGAGACACATCATTCAGCAAAGAATTTTCTGATGGGAACTTCAAAAACGTTTGGCATACACTCTTCTCACCAGCTCCTAAACACCAATAAACTTCACATGGGTTTGTTTAGAATCAGTATCATTTCATTTTTCAGAACCTTACTTGAAAACAAACCATTACGTTTTTGAACTCACCCGATCTTAAAACTTTTCTAGAATCATCAAGTCACAAAATTTCTATTAGAAAAATCAGAAGGTTTCGTTATCTGGGAAGAACCTTGAAAAAGATTCTGATTTAGCCCTTGCCTGTGGACAGATGAATTTAGTTTACAAGTATCTAAATGGATGACTTACACGCCGTGAGTCATGCTCGATCTTTGGGGCTATAAACGAAGTGCTAAGACAACAGCCTCACCTCAAAGTTTACAGTCCAGTGATATGTTTCCCAAACTGCACCAGCATCGCCTGAGGGAAAAGGTATGATTATAAAAATGAAATGTTCATTTTTATAATCATAAATGGGCTCCACCTCAGACTTACTGATTGAGAAATTCTAGGGATGGGACCCAGGCATCCACATTCAAAAAGCATCCCAGGTGATTCTTATGCACAATAACATCTGAGAACTACTTCTCTGGGAGGTCTGAGAGATGTGCACAAAATAATATGAGTCAGAGAAGTGCTGAATAGGGTCTGAATAGGGAGCCTGTATTTTAGGGACATAAAGAAATGTTGATCAGCATCTTCCCTCAATACCAGATATTAATCAGAAAACACTAAGTCACCCTTAGCCGTACCCAAACATTCTTCTAAATTACATTTACCACTTAAGATTGTGAGGTATTATAACCCTTAGTGCAGAAACCCAAGATCTCTAGTGATCTACCATTCTCCCTAAAGTGCCTAATTCACTTGACATTAGTTTGGCTTCATTTAGCTCATGAACCACACATTTTAGCCTATTTTCTTCTTCTGACAGTTATGCTAATAAGGAATAGTAATTTTCATAATTTTTTCCTTTGACAGAAATACAAAAAACTAGTCAACATAAAGAAAAGTTGAACTCAGAAATACGTAGGATATTTGGACTCTAAGAAAGTAAGCTTCTAGCAAATTAATTAGCACATACAGATTCTGTGTAAGACCTAGCACATTGTATACGGAAAAATCACTTGGGGAGTGGCTATCAATGCAGGCTACAGAAGAGTGACTTGGTAGAAATAAGGTGGGTAACTGAATTTTTAACAATCACCCCAGTTGATTCTGACATGAATGGCTTTGAGGAAACATTCCAGGGATTTCAATATTTCAAGCTCATATCTAAACCTCCCTTTGAGTCTAAATCAATATATTAAACACAGTACATTGTCAATACATGCATTTTAATTAAAGTGATCACAAAAGGGAGAAAATAAGGAAATTCAGTTCATCTGATTAGAACCCACATTCTGTAAGGCAGAACTGGGAGATCATGCATATACCTAAAAGTACTGTCCTCCAGAATTAGGAGCCATATGTAGTAAAAAAGCAGTTTAATGCAGGCTTTCACCATTGTTCCTTTTAGAGAATGTACATAACATTCTAATTACCTACTTATAAAATTAAAAATATGCTGAACACTGTGTATGGCAAGGGGGAGTGTGGACTGAGGGTGGGGTAAATGAGCAACATTCTCTGGCCAACAGCAATAATCAGAGAAATATGATTCTGAGGCTCATATAAAATAAAACCGAATGAAATCTGTCCATGATCACTCTTGATGCTGGATTGTAATTTCCCCATTCCCACAGGAATTAACTGTAGACAAATTAAGCAATTATGGTATTATCTAATTACTAATAACTCACAGAGAACTTGTATGTTCTCATCCTCACTTCCTTTGGGGGGAACGAGGATACCATTAGGTTCTGGGGCTGTGAGCTTTCGGTGAGTTTGGGAAGCACGCTTCATATATTTATACAACATGCTATTTCTCAAATAGTCTACAAACCTGTAAAATGAGCCCTGGTTTATTACTTAATGACTGCATGGCCTTGAACAAGTTATTCAAATCCTTAAAGGCTCAGTTTTCTCAACTGTAAAATGGGTACATGGTCCCGACTCCTACCACTCAGCCATGATGTTCCCCTCACCACAATGCCTAACTGGGGTTTATGTGTCAGGATCACATGAGATAATTTTCATAGAAGTGCTCCATAAACTCTAAAGTACCATACAGATGAAGCAGATTATTATTAGTCTTCCATGAAGCCCAGCTATAAAGATGCAAAGTAACAGAGTAGACAAACCTGAAATACAGTATCTATAGTGCCTAGAACATTACCCCTTCATGGTAAGTAGGTGCTTAATAAGTACTAAGTGAGCAGAGAAAAGTACAAAACACAGGTTTGTGCCTCCACCATAGCAGGTATGATGATACTAAGAAGGAATAAATATATCTAAAATCAAGGATAGTTTGATTCAACCATACAAGCCACAATGCCCCCAAGAAGCCTAAGATCTTAAATTTAAAATTACTTGATATGAGGAGCATTAAAATGTAAAATATGACCCACCACCTGCAAATAAATGGTTATATTCTTACCTCTTTGGTCTTGCAGTCTTTCAGTCTTCAGTCTTGTAGGGATAGAGAATCTGGGTGAAGTTGCTGAATTTTTTCCCCTGTATCAGATAGACCTGCATTAATCATTCCAGCAACCTTTAGAGGAAATAACAAATTCTGTAAGAATATTGGATACCTAAGCTCTGTTTTGATTCTGGAAGGCTGATTTTTAGTGACACCCTGAGTTTAAGCAAACCAGATTTATCCCCTAAGCTCCCCTCCTCAACACACACACAAAAGGAGAATGGGGTGGGGTGGGGGAGGTAGGGAAGAAGTTATTTACTTTATTAAACAATTCTTTATGAGTTCTTTATCAGTTTCCTAGAATAGGTAAATGTGATTCAAATTTAAATACTCAAATTATGTTACATACAACTTTTGACATAGCTATTTGTAGAATGAGACAAACCCATAATGGGAAATAATAAATTTTTAAAACTCAAGGGAAAAAAATAAGTACTAAAAAAAATAAGTAAGTTTTCTTCTGGGTGGGCCTTTACTGTTTTTTCACCCCCCATTACAAATGTATTTTTATGCTGGGTAACATTTCCAAAACATGGATGTTTTTTTCTATTGTTGAAATGAAACAAGTTTGCTTTCAGAGCCACAAAAATGCCCAACTGTTAGAAAAAGCATTTTCTCCTGGCCTCTTGCTCCGCCTATCCCCATACAACCTTTCCTATTGGCCCCTTTCTCTAGGAGGGCCCTGGGGCTGTCTACTGGAACTGATTGTAAAACCACTTTGTGCAGTGAGAACTAATTTCTTTAACATCTTGGAGACTACCCAGAAACATGCCTGATCTTTGGCAAATATGTGCATGTTTCCTCAGTATTTGATTAGCAGTACACTGAGTAACTGACCGGGATTTCTGGGTCTTGTTTGAAAAAGAGATGGAGAAAAAGCATTATAAAAGATGAAAAAAGGAAGGAAATCTCTTCTCTAACTAAAAATCTATTCAAAACTCATTGTATGTATTTGTGTTTGGGAAAAAGGCCAGGACAGGAGACTTCAGTGCAACGACCTCATCCAAGCTAAACCGTCCAAAGTGAGCAAAAACATTTAGTTGTGCTGAGGAAGTAGAAGCTCAAGGCGGCCTGAAAACCTGTCCCTCCCCTCCAAAAGCCTGGGACTGTCTCCTGCGCTGAAACCTAAGGCCGGGAATCTTGGAGCGGAGCCCGCGACGGCAAGGGAGGGCAGAGGCTCCTTGAGAACAGGCCCTGGCTTGGTCCACCATTCTGGGTTCTTCTGCCAGCAGCACCCTCTCTCACATACTAGGTGCTCAATAAATGCTTGTGCGACACAGGAAGCGAAAACTCCGAATCTGCCTGTAGGTCCTAGGCTGACACCGAAAACGTAGGTTTTACTCAGACCCACAGTCTCCCCGCGTTTGCTGAGGTCACTTGGCCTCGGCTGCTACGGCCCCAGCCGCAGGGGAGCAACGGAGAAGGCGAGAGGCTGGACCCAAGATGGAGAGGAGGCCGGCGAGCTCAAGAGGCGGCGCGGGGCCCGGTCTGGGGACCCACCTGATGGCTGGGCGGCCAACCCACCCCGCGCTTCCATTGACACGAAGGCCCGCGTAGTCCGCGCGCTGGGCGGGGGCAGGGGCGGGGAGGCGAGCCCTGGCGCGCGCCCGGCCCCAGGCCCCGCACGCGCCCACCCCGGGGAGCCGCGGGCCTGAGCAGGAGGAGGCGGATGCGCGCTCGGGTAGGGGAGGCCGCGCCGCGCGCGCGCCCCTGCCGGCTGCCGCGGACCCGGGCACGCGCGCCGCCCCCGTCCCCGCCCCTCCCCGTCCCGGGGGCCCAGCGCGCGGCCCTACTGACGTCAGCGAGCGGTCGGCGGTGCGGGGTGCGCAGAGTCGCTGGCGCACTCGGCGCGCTGCTATCGCCTCCTCCCCCGGCCGGGCTGTGGCGCGCGCGCTCGCTGGCTGGCTCTCCCTTCATTTTTTTCTCCCCTCCCTCCCAGCCTCTCTCTCCCCCACTCAAGCTCCCGGCTGCCCGCGGCTCCCTCGCGTCTCCCTCCCTCTCCCGTAGGCTCCACCGTGAGATGCGAGCTCTGGGAGCGAGCGACACCGCCTCCCGCTAGAGACCTGCCCCCCGGCCCGGCCCCCTGCCCAGCCCTGCCCAGCGCGCGGGGGTCGGCGAAGGCGCCGCGGACGCACCGACGGCGGAGGACCCGCGATGCACATGCTCTGGCATCGCCCCTAACTCACTCACTCCACACCCTACCCTCCGCCGGCTCCGGCTGCGGCTCCTGCCTCGACTATTATTTTATTTATTTTGGGTCGTGCACAAGCCTCAGTGCCTGCAGCCCGCGACTCCTCGGACCGCGGGCACCTCTTCCCTCGGCTCCGAAGCCCCAGACCCCGACCGCCCTCGCCTCGACACCTCCAGAGCACCGCCAGCTGCCGCGAGCTTCAGCTGCTGGAATCTTGTTAGCGGCTGTCTTTTTTGGGGGTTCTGGTTTACCGACATTTTTGTTTTCAGCCAAGAGGAGGATATCGTGATTTTTTTCCCTTCGAGCCCAGGCTCTGCTCTTCGGGGGGGTGGGGGGCGCGTCGAGCCGGGGAGCCGTGCCAGCCGAGTCCTGCGGGCTGTGGCAGGGAAGGGGCCACCATGGGATGTACTCTGAGCGCAGAGGAGAGAGCCGCCCTCGAGCGGAGCAAGGCGATTGAGAAAAACCTCAAAGAGGATGGCATCAGCGCCGCCAAAGACGTGAAATTACTCCTACTGGGTAAGGATCGGGGCTGCTACCCTTTTTCCCCGACCCTGGCCACTCCGCACCCACCGTCGCCAGCAACCTCACCCCACTCGCGCCCGGGGCAACCCGATCCCCAAGTTGGCACCAGCATGTGCCTAGGATCGCCCACCCCCTTGCATGCCTTAGTCCCCTGCCCCCTCTGTTCCCCTAAGCTGACACTCACCAGTTTTCCCCCTCTGTCTGTCCCAACAGGGGCTGGAGAATCAGGAAAAAGCACCATTGTGAAGCAGATGAAGTAAGTCCCTGTGGCATTTGTACTTTTATTAAGAATAATTTTTTATCATTTTGTGTTACCTTGTTCACTCCATATTGCTCTCCAGGCCCGTTTTTAATTCGTGCACGCACACACACACACACAGACCTGGACTTGACTCCCCTCCCCCACGGCCTACGTTGAATCTGGGTCCTCCACCCCAACTCCGTGGTGGGTGCTTTTTTTATTGCTGGGCGGGGGGCGGGGGGAGGGGAGCGCCTGTAGTTGTATGAATGACAGTGTCCGCCATATTGATCAGAACATCACACTATTGGCATGATTATGATCATTACTCTTGCTCGTTGGGTGTTTCGTGTGTATTACTGCCTCCATTTCTGTCTGTCTCTGTTGCATTCTGTTCCCCTCTCTCTCTCCTCCTCCTTCCACATCCATAATCCACCTCCCCCTCCCCTTCTTCTGGGGCAGTGATTTTGAACTTGGCTAAAACATGGAGGAGACCCAGCCCTAGACTGGGGTGGAGGATCAAGTGTCTGCTGTTCGTGGATTTGGTGCTGAATTGGAGGCTGTGTTTCTGCCCTTCCCCTCCCACCCCACCCCCCACAAAAATAAATAAATAAATAAAAAGAGGATGAAGGTTTTGGGAAGGGGCATATGGTAAAGATGGGTGGGTTTCCAAATGGATGTAACTGGCACAGCTGTATCCAAGGCAGAGGTGGAAGGGGGACACTGGTTGTGAGGCTGAATGCCCATCCCTACTGCCCCCTTTCCTCCCCCACCCTCCCAGCGTTTGCTCTCCTGGCACTGGCAGTTTTCGTTTGCTCTATGGCCTTTATCAATGTATTTATTTACACTCTGCATAGGCCTTGCTCCATGTAATGTATCCACAGTGCGGATTTCAGGCCCCACTTGCTGCCGCCCCCTTCTGCCTTAGATATCAGTTTCCCCTCCTAATTAACTGGGGGTGGATTTGAGTGATGGTTGAAAATTAAAACAAAATGGGATATTCCTTCCCTTCCACATTTTCTCAATAAGGAGCCTCGCCCCTCCTTCCCACCCCCATCCACTTGGCAGTTCCTGGTAAGCCCACAGGCAGCTTTGCTTGGGGTGGGGGTGGTCTGCAGAGAAGGGGTGTGCACCCTCGGGGCCTCCTGGCCCTGTTGCTTCCGTTGACCTGTCAGTTCGGGTCGGAGGAGTTCGTTAAGGCCGTTTAGCGAGGATTCCACGTCGCTTTGCTGTGACACCTTGGTGCACACACAGCTCCTAATTAGGGGTTGCTGTGCAGTAAACAAAAATGATTATTTTTCAACTTGACAGAATAGCCGAAGTAATTGCATCCCTTAGGAAAACAATGGAAAATAAAAACCTCTTTCGCGGAAAGGTGGGTGGGAGACGAAGCATGCTTGCGGTTTCAGAACCAAGATGCAAAAAATCTTGCATGTGTAACAGGCATGACAAGCGGGTTCTAGGCGGCGCCATGATGGTAGGGAATAGTGACTCGGAGACAATTTCCCTCGTCTGCTTAACATGTTCTTATTTTTGTTCGAGAGGTCCCTGGGGATTTCTTTGCAGAGGTTCCTTCGGCTCGCCGCACACCTCTGAGCCACGGGTAATTTGGCCTAGGGCTTCTCTGGAGCTTGTGCAACCCAAATGGTTGGGGAGGAGGGGCCTGGGGAATTGCTCTTTGCAACAAGGTGCATGTTGCATTTGCCTGGAGCCCTTGCAGGTTGGTATATGCAAGCAGCGCCACCCCTTTCTCCAGAAGGGGGACGTTTCAAAACTTCAGAAGTCTATAATCTGCAGTGTTGGACTCGGAGCCCGGTAGAAGCTCCGGCCACTGGAACTGGGTGAGGTTTCAGGCGTTGAGAGTGGTGGACAGCGCCCAGCCGAGGCCGGAAAAGTCGATGGGGCTCAGTTCGGTGGCGCTCGGCTCGGCTCGTCACGGGCTGGGCGCGCGGCTCGGAGAGACTCGGCAGTGTTCGGAGCCGAGTTGGAGCCCTAGCGGAGAGAGCCGAGCCTCTTCGGAGGCGGCCGAAGGCATTCGGAAACGCCCCGCGGAGGCGTGGAGTTGGGGCGTGGGGGTATGCTGGAGTCTGCAAATTAACTTTGCATTCGCCAAAGCAACTCCTTACCTGCTTTTTCTGAACATGCCCCATAAATTAGGTTGATTGAATAAGATATTTAAAAATAATATCGAATCCCCCAAAGGGTAAGTCACCTTTTTTTTTTTAACTCGAAAGACAGCTGATCTCTCCGAGGAAATAGGTGTGCCATTTTAGAATGAAAATTCCTCGTTATGTTCTGGGGCAGGAAATCTTAAGTGAAGGCCGTATGTAGACCTTCCCAGGGAAGTCTTGTGTGTCTCATATTTGGTTACACTGAATTGGGGAAGGAGAAATCAAGTGTTTGATGTTTGAGCTATCTGACCATTTCTTCTTTCTTCCCTGCATTCTCTTTTCTCGTGTCCATAGAACACCTTTTTGGGGAAAAATATCAGGCAAAACAGATTTTGTATGTAAAACTATTAATTTTTTTTAATACACCAAATCTTTAAGAAATAGGCTAGGTTTGCTCAAAAGGTCAGTCAGAAAGATTTCTGGCCCATATCAATTTTACTGCAAGGGACCCTGGTATCCTGTCCTCCTGAAGCACTCATGAATGGCAGCTTTTCCTGTGGGCCCTCTAGCTTGGCTTGAAATAGATCAGGGCCTTGTGCCAAGCTGGTTGCAGGACTAACCACAAAATGTGGGATTGGTGTCACTGTATCATGGTGACAAATTCTTTTGAGTCCTCCCTTGCAGAGGTGATTTTCCCCATCACCATTTGACTGAGAGTCACTGGAGTCAGGAGAACTGTACTGTGGGTGGGGCTGGGCCTATCAATCCAGGCAGCATTTACGGAAAGCAATTTCAGACTTGCCCATGTTATACAATTGGTGACCAACCTATGAGGCCATACATTTGAGTTAATCTGGATGCTGTTTTATTTCACCGGGGCAGACGAAACTAATTCTCTGTGGGTGAGCCTAATGAGGACTGGGGTTTAAAAGCGCAGCCTGTTGAATCGAGAGGAAGAATATTGCTATTCAGACATCTCCAGACCATCTCTAGAAGAGCAAAGAGCCATTCCATTTAGCCTGTATTTTCAACCATGTTGTAGCTTGCTTATTAAAAGAAGGAATAAGCTTGCATATATATGCCTGTAGTAACTGAAGTTACATGATAAAAGACTGGCTGGCAGATGCTGCTTAGAACAGAGTGTTAACACCCACATCAGCCTAGGAACATTGCAGAGAGACTGACCTTTGAAATTCTTTTACTTGATACATATTGTAATGAGAAATTTGATCCATCCACTTAAGAGATGAACTTAACAGATTAGACTGTCATTTTGAAAGCCTGATTCTTAATACTTTATTAAAAATTTCACTGGAACATAGCTTGCTAAGGTTTTTTTTCTTTGTGTATATGATTATGAACTAGTGTTTGGGAGCTGTGTCAGACTATCCAAAATATTTCAGCACTAAGAAATAAACAGTGATCATTGAGATAGCAGAAATATAATTTTACACATACCATGAGTAATCAGTAACTTTTTGTTATGTGTGGCATTTTAAATAATTTTGCTTGTTAGGAGGTCATGACCTTACCTGTGATTCAGCTTCATCATTTTTGCAGTCAGTCAAAGGGACCCTTTTATTAAGACTAATCAGAATTTTAAAAGGAAGTGCTCATTTTGATTACCAAAACCCTTACATAGAAAGGCCTTAATGAAATACAGAATCAACAGAATATGGCTTTGAGTGACTTCCTGTTAAATAGTAACTGCTTGGACCATCTACCTGATGAAAATGTAAAATGAACTATGGAGTTGCAGTGGGTACCACAGTTGGCCCTCATTTTAGGTGTTGAGTTTTCAGGTGTGATGTCGCATTCAGGCTAACTGTTGCTGGAACACAAAGTGGATTTTTGGGAAGATAAGACAGTTCGAAGGTGACAGTGAGGCATGACTTGCTAGCTGGTAGACATTATATAAATGAACACAGTAAAATAGAGCACTCTGAATGTGCATTCATTCCCAAGGTTGTGTGTACAACAAATTTAAGGATTTGCCCATGAAGAGGTGAGCTGTTCATACAAATATCCCAACCCTTACAGTGGGAGATTCCAGCGACAGACCCCAGCCTTTCAGAGAAGGCAGTCTTAAGACATCACCTGCTGCTGAAAGCTGGTGGCGTCCTCCTGCCAGCTGACCCTGACTTTGTAATTAGGGTGTCTACTGTTTGGCTTAGGCTCAGGGCAAGCCTGTGTTCATTCAACACACCACTACTCAGCACCTACTAAGTGGCTTGTGTGGAGGTGAATGGCAACTTGGAGCCATTACTCTGTAAAAGTGCAGCCATCTAAAAGGGCATTTCCTGCACATCCCCAAAGGGTCCGGTGTTGAGGCAGTGCTCTGTTGAGGGCTACTATTCTAGATTTTTACACTTGTTATTTCTACAGTCATTGCTTTGGCTTCTCCTCCCCACCCCCTTCCTGTCTCCATGTGTATTTAAATGGATGCACCTTGTTCTCTGGAGACAGTGTGAGTGCAAACAGAATGTCAGATCAAGTAGCAAATGAACTCTCCTTTGCTGATGGATGGTATTCTCTCCCTCCTTACTGTTCAGTGAGCTGTAAATACCAGCAGACCTTCCTGCCAGAAGAACAGCAAACAGTCCACCTGATCTCCTCAGGAATCAGCTGTGGAATTCTTGAACCTCATTTACCTGTTGGATTCTGAAATAGACCCTTTCTGCTCGTTGAAAGGATTGTTGCCGATTAGATTAAATGGATGAAACTTCATGTGGGCTTGACATGGCTTCCAAGGAACCCAGAATTTCTATTCTTTCTGCATGGTCTAGAGTACATTTACAGTGCTCAGAATCAGAGCACTGTCTTGTTCCCTTAGCACGGGGAGCTCCCCGGCCTATCTTGCACTTCTTAGTGTGTCACATATGCTAAAAGCTAAGGCAGGCGCACCCGTGGCTTTCAGCTGCTCACAGTATCCTGTCTCTGTTAACATTGGAGATGTAGGATAAGTAGAATAAGATCCTGTTTTCTGACATGTGCTCAGTCTGTCTGGATGCAGGAACTTGGTCCCCTGTCTTCCAGAGTGTTTTTTGTCTCTCATTTCTTAGGAAACTAGACAGACCATTGTCACCAGAGCACATCTTGATCTGAAAGACAGTAGATGAGCTGATGAGGGGATGATTTCAAACTGAAAAAAAAACATTTTGGAAAGGGTTACCCCCACATTTGGCATAGCAAAGAACAACTTTTGATTTTGAAAGGAGAAAAAAAATATATGTGTATGTGTGTGTACACACGTGCACCATGGGTTTAAAAGCAGCAGATGCTATGGGAAGGGCAGTCCACTTCACTTTCTTGTTGATTGCATCATCATAAAAAGTTTGAAAGTGCTCAAATGAATTGCGTTCTAAATATTTGTTCAAATTTGCAACACAGTCTTATTTTGTTTCTCATTTTTGCACAACACTGATGAGAAAATAAACCATCTAACAAATCAGTCATGAGTATAAGAGGGAGGAGAGGAAGGCCTGTTACCAGTTCAAAGAAATATGTGGTTTCATATTTAGAGAAGTATATTTCTCTAAAATGGAGGGGTGATTAAGAGCATGGACTCTGTAACCAGGCTGCCTGACTTCAAATATTGGCTGTACCACTAACTAAATATGTGACCTTAAACAAGTTAATTTTTTTGTGCCTCAATTCCTTTGCCTGTACAATGGAGCTGATAATGAAAATAACTACCTAATAGGATGGTTGTAAGCATTAAATGATGTAGTTTATGAAGTGCCCTTACAACAGTTTTCTAGAAATCATTATATAAATATTAGCTGTAGTTTGTATTTCTTTGATTGATTAGTGGACATTCCCTTTCCTTACGGAATTCTCCAGTGTGTGGGTCTTGGCTTCCATGACAGCCCGAAGGGGGGCGCTGTGTTTCATGCTCACGGCTTCTTCCCATTACCTGCTCTGCAGCACCGGTTATGTAACAAACCGTGTTGCCGTAACTGATGGGACATTTCTGATGGTGCAGCTCAAGAGGCCAGACTGGTATTACAAAGAGTGGGAAAGAGCACTGGACCAGGAATCAAGACAAGTAGCTCTGCCCCTGCCTGTCTGGGACTCTGTTTCCTGAAAGAGTTGTACCAGGGCTACCCCCAGCTCCTTTCCTGTTCTAAGTGGTCTGTGGAATTGGAAATTACCTTCATTTTCAGGGTCTTGAGATCTTTGATGCAGGATTCTAAACATAAAAACATCAATTATGGTTCCATCCCTCAAGAGTAGGGGGTACCCATGAAAGTTCTTTTAAAGCCAAGATAACTGCATAATAGCAACCTCAACCACAGAGCTTTTTCAGCCAGGAGAGTCACAGTCCTGACAGGCATCTAACCAAACTTCTCATGCAGACGTGGTTCTCAAACCAAAGAGAGGATCTGAAAGTATCCTGTTAGTAAGAAAACAGGGTGTTCCTGGGAGGAGAGACCCAGTGACATGTTAGAGGGAGAATTAGTTGGTACGTGGCTTCCAGGATGCTTAGAAATGGAGACAGACCTGGCTTCCACTAGGGATAGCTTCACAGGAAGGAACTTTCCTGGGTTCAGGTGCCTAAGATCCAGGGAGTTGGGAAATTTGCAGACCAGGGTCAGGAGAACTGTGTTTCAATTTGGATTCATTCTCTAACTTGTCTTTGGCCAGGTCATTTAGCCCCTCTGAGTCCCAGTTGGTTCATCTCTTAACTAGGATATGGGCTTTCACCATTGAATTTCTCAGGCCTCTTTCAGGTTTCTAGCTGGAAGATAAAGAAAATGCAAAGAGAAACCTAGAAGCCTGAAATGCAGTGGGGGGAGTAGTGGGAGTATTTACCACCCACATCTTTTATCTGCTGAGCCATCTTTTTTAGTTCTCATTTTCTTTACAGAGAAGAGGAAAAACATTGTGCTTTTCATAGAACCAAAAAAATTAAAATAAAATCCTTCAAGGCTAATAGTCAATTTGTACCCCTACTCACTTGATTTCTCAACTAAGAATGGAGAAAAGAGAAAAGGGAGTTAATATATAAGGATAAGACTCCATGACCAAGATTTACTGTGGATTTTCTATGTCTTAGTTAACAGCTAGGTTTTCTGTGGAAAATTGTAGTTTACGGGGACAGCTTGCCCATACTGCAAAATCAGCCCTGGGTCACTTGCCTCCTTTACATGAACAACATGTAAAAAGTCACAGGCTTCCAGAGCATTGATATTTATTATACATTGTAAATGAATTAGGTGTTTACATATCTGTCTCCCTTGCTAGTCTGGGTGCTCCTTCTCTAAAAGGGCTCTCTAAAGCAGGGAGAGTGACTTATTTTTCTCATAATACAGTACTAAGCCCAATGTTTGGCACCAAGGAAGTGCTTAATAAATCTTAGTTGAAGAAAAGAGAAAGAAATGACATTCACAAGGAATGCAAACTCATTTCTACATAAGCCAGAATAATGACATTGGAAACTTTGATGATCATAGGCTGTGTTTATCATTTTCAGTCCAGTCTATTACCCTTTTTTGTTTTTTCACATCAACCTATGAGGAAATAGAGTCATCAGCTCCATCTTAGAGATGAGGAATTGAGCTCGAAGAAGTTAGGTGGCTTGCTGAAGGCCACACAGCTTGATAAGTGACCGCAATGTATTCAGACTATGATGTGTTTAATTCTAAAACATACGTCCTTTCCATTCTAACTCCACACAGCTCTTACTAGACCCCTGAGAGTGTGAGCAATGGAGAGATGCAGACTGGGACCCGGTACCCATCAGCAAATGGGATGGTACTCTGCTTGGTTGAGGTCAGTGGCTAAGAGAATAGCAAGTACTTGATTGGTGCTGGGTTCCTTCTGGAGCTAGAGGTGGTGGTCATCATCATGTGTCACATTGACTCTGATACCAGAGTGTTCCCTAACCACCATCTGGACAGCTCCTGAAATCATTTTACATTCCTTCCTCAGAAGTGTGGGCCATTGATAGGTGGCAACAGAGAGAAGCTGCTTCTGAAGACTCTGGCTTTGGTAGAAGCAGGTGGTTCAGAGAAGACTTTGGAAAGACAGGATTGTAGGAGATCCATTCTTCAGCCATCCATCCATCCATTCATCCATCAATCCATCTGTCCATCCATAGCACTTACTGAGCACCTATTGTGTGCTAGACACATGGTATCATAGAGATAGAGAGGGAGATCTCAGTCCCTGCCCCTGAGAAACTCAGCCTAAATGGAGCTACATGTAAAAGATGCTTATATTTCAGAGCAAGAAGTGCCACAAGGCTGTGGAGAATAGAGGGTACCTTCTCTAGGCAGGACGTTCAGGGATGTTGGCAAAGAGAAAAATGACATGTGGCCTGAGTCTTGAAAACGAGTGGTAGTTAGCCAGGTAGAGAAAAGGAATACCAGGCAGAGGGAACAACATGTAGAAAGGCACTAAGATATGTCACCACATGGAACATGCTGGGAATGTAAAATAATTTGGTTTGATTAGAGCACAGTATGTAAGAAGAATGTCAGGAGATAAAGGATAAAAGATGAGACAGAGGTCAGGTCATGAAGCACCTTGTCTATTGTGCTAAGGGCTTTGGATTTTATTCTGAATATAATGAGATGACACCAGAGGAATTTTTTTTGATGTATAATTGACATAACATACCTATTCATTTCAAGTGTACAGTGTAATGATTTGATATTTGTGGTGTATATTGCAAAATGATCACCACAGTAAGTCCAGTTAACATCCATCACCATACGTGATTATGATTTCTTTTTCTTATGATGAGAACTTTCAAGAACCAGAGGGTTTTAAAGAAATGGGTGGCAGGATAGTTTTTCACTTTAGAAAGATCACCTTTATGTATTACAGGGAGTCAGGTCCAGAAGTTAGGAGGCCAGAGGGAAAGTTATTTCTGTGATCCAGGTGGGAAAAGATTAAGAACTAAATGAAAGCACTGGAGGTGGGAAAAGGAGACATATTTAAGAGAGATTTGGGCAGTGGAAAAATTGAACTAAATTGATGGTCATTTGGAAGGGCACTGAGGGTGCAGACAAGAGTGAGTCCAGAATTCCTGGTTTAGGCCACTGGTGTGATGGTAGTGCCATTCCCTGAGATGGGGAAAGGCAGGAGGAATAGGGAAGGCCCGGGGAGAAAAATGGTGATGACTGGTTTTAGTCATGTTGATGATTCTTGTGGGTCATCCAAGTGGAGACCCTGGCAGGCAGCTGGATATGTGGGTTAGGAGATAAGAGGCCCCTGAGGAGAAGGCTCACTTTGGAATTTCGTGGTGCTTGTGGGCAGTGAGAGGCAAAGAAGTTGGCAACCTCACCAGGCTGAGTGAGGACGGACACACACACACACACACACACACACACACACACACGCTCCAGGAAATGAGAATTATTTAGGAAGAGGAGACTGTGAGGGAAGCTGAGAGGTGTAAAAACAACTGAGGTAGAGGAGCACCATGAAAGCCAAGGAAGGAAATAATTTCAAGAAGGTGAGGAAGTGGTTAGTTGAGTCAGAGACTGCAGTAGTCAAGTAAGATGAAGACTGGCAGGTGTCCGCTGGGCCTGGAAAGTTGTTGGTGACCTTGACAAGAGCAATGGAATGGAGAGAGGAAAGCTAAATTGCGATGGGAGTTAGGTACATGGGACGGAGGAAGTTGAGGCCATGAACAGAGACTCCTGGAGAAGAAACCTGTGACACAGAAGGAAGGAGACAGAGGGAGGAAGGGAGAGAATGAATAGGGTTCAGGAAGGGCTTTGTTTTCATTGCTCATTGACTAGCATGGAGGAACTTGGATACATTAAGAAGCGATAAAGAGCGCAGATGGAGGGAGACATTGAAGATGTAGGGAAGAGGAAGCGGTAGAAGAAGCAGAGCCCCCAGAGGGTGGGCAGAGAGGGGGTGCAGAGCATACCAGGGTGACCTGGTCTTGACATGGATGTGCATCTCCTGAGACTGCCTGGAGGGCAGGAAGGATGGGAGTAGGTAAAGAAATTTGGGGATGTGATGGTGGGGACAAGAAATTGAGGGAGTCCTGCCTTAATTTTTCCCTGTGAAGTGGGGAGAACTAAAAAGTATCTGTGCTCTTTGCCAGAGCCCCAAAGACTGGTAACCTTTCTTCTACTCAAGCCCCTTGTTTATTCACTTACCCAGGATTTGTCTAGCCACTGTTATGTGTTAGGTAGGTGTTCTAGGTGCGTTGGAGGTTCAGTGGTGAGCAAGACAAGGCCCAGGAGACTTAGGCTATAACTTCATAAACAAATAACGACATGGTAATTACAGACTTTTTTCTCAAGTCATGCCTTTGGGTGAGGCCTTACGCTGATGGCCAAGGGACCCAGTTCCTGCCCTCAGACAGCTGAATCAGAGGAGACAAGGTGGTGCCTGAGGGCACAGAAGAGGCGACGACAGAACGTAATTTGGACAAGCACTCAGGATTATGCACACCTTGAGGCAGCCAGGTGGAAAAACAAGAGCTCCGTGGACACCCAGTGTTTTACTTCACCCAGCTTCACTCATTTCAGGTTATTTTAGTGGGCCCCCCACCACTGCCCCCTGCCGCTTGAAGATAGAAGTGGGCCTGTGTCTCAGGCCTTGGCCATTCACAAAATCCCACTCTCCTGGCCTCAGTGATGGGCCCAGCGGATGAGGTGTGACTCAGGCTAGGCCGGTCAGAGTTCCCTGGAGTTGAAGTCACTGTAAGAGGGAAACTTATCACCTGGGATCTCAGCAAGGTCCTCAGTTGTCTGGAATGACAAAAGTCTGCAGCCAAGTTTCCACATCTCCATTATTCTCTACAAGGAGGAAGCTTGCTCATTATGGGAGAGTCTGAGGCTTTGAGAGATTGGGGGTTGGGGGAGGGAATGGGGAGCAGAGGGAGAGAGAAAGAAAGGAAGCCAGAAATATATCTGATAGTAATTGTAATAATCTCTGAAGCTGGCTCCATGGACCTGACACTCATGTGAACCAATAACTCCCTTCTTTTACATAGACTAATTTGAGCTGAAATTCCCTCCATTATAACCAAAATCATCGTGGTGAAATGGGTATAGCCTTCCAGGAAGAAGAAACATGAGCTAAAGCACAAAAGCAGAACTCAAACACGCCGGGACTAGTGGGCAGTCTCACCTGCCTAAAGAGTTGAATGCTTGTGGGACATGAGGAGAAGTGATGGGAAGGGAAGGGTGGAGCTAGACTGTAGGGCTCCCTGATCATGGTGCTGAGGAGCATATACTTTGAGTACATAGTTGGGTGCTCTACTCTCCACAATAGGGTAGTAGGGTGCCAAGTAGGGAAAGCTTGAAGAGGGAGACCAGAGAAGTGGCTTAAGAGCAGAGAGAGATTTCTGTAGTCTGAACTAGGGAATTGGTAGGAAAAGTGTTGAGGAATGGATGGAGGAGAGGTTTTAGAGGCAGAATAGATGAGACCTTGTGTCTAGATCAGAGGGGTCCTCCCAGTTTGTACCTGAGTGATGGGATTTAGTTATGCCATCAAGTAGGAAGCATAGGAGCAGGGAGAGGTAGCAGAGGGAAGATGGCAAGTCAAACCAGAAGCATGAATTCCTTGCAGGATAACTTGTGTTTTGCTCACATGTTCAGCAGTTCCCTTAGGAAGTCATTCTGGCATTTAGAAGAGAAGAGAAGTTGGGGCTGGGAGGAGAATTGAACTGAGCTGCCCTGCATGGTGAGGCCATGAAAGTGGATGTAATGTCCCTGGGGTGGGTATGCAGATGGAGAGGAGAAGGGGTCCCAGGGGAGGAGCCCCCCTCATTGTGGAGGTAAGCAGGGAACCTGCCTTCAGTAGACTCATAAGTAGCACCAAATAGGAAGAGGGGCAGGGGGTTAGTGGAGCAGGAGAACCGTGCCACATTTGGAACCCAGACAGGGAATGTGCTTTGGGAAGTCCCATGTGGTGAGAAGGGGTCTGTCCCATGGCATTGCCAAATACAAGTCTGAGAAGGGACTGAGGACTGAGAAAGTACCATGGTATTTGGTGATAAAGGCTATTACTAGCCTTTGAAAAGCAGTTTCAGTGGACTGAAAGGGATAGAAGCCAAACTCAAGAAAATTTTAGGGTGAAAGTAAGTCTGGACTGAGGGTAAAGAAGGCTGAGTTCTACCCCAGCACTGTCCCTATGTAGTTTGGTGGCAAGTTCCTTAACTTCTCTATAACTTAGTATCTTTACATATAAAATTAGGAAACAGGACCAAATGACCTTTAAGCTTCTACTCAAGTCTTGAGGTCACAATTTAAATTTTGCAGTCCAGCAAAACAGATGTTCTCCTGGCAAAGGAATTCCCTGCCTTCTCCCTTGGCCACCCCCAGCTGAGATAATAAATCATAGCAAAATCAAGTCTTCAGAACTCTAGTGCTAATTGAGAAAGAAAACTGGGACATCAGCTTGGGGAATTGTGGACACAGTTCATGTTGCATCCACATGTACTCTCCACCCAGTGTGGAGCCCGGCGAAGTAAGGATTCCTCTTGTGATTCTGTCAGGGTTTACGAGAGCAGGAATGTGTGCTGCTCTTCCACAGGACAGGAGTACAGAACAAAGACAAAGTCCTGGGGTCCCCCTCTCTCTAAATTGACATGGATAGGAGAAGAAGGCTTGTGAGACCCAGCTGGCTATGTGGGAGAACTCCAGCCAGGGCGGACAAAGAAGAGCTGGAGGGACCTGTGCCTCAAGAGAGGAACAAGCCAGAGGGCACCAGAGGGCAAGGGTAAGTGGGGCATGGGCTCTAAGTCCCAGACATTCGTGTCCCATCAGTGGGGGGTGACTTTCGGGAAGGGATGGTAGGTGGTAGAATGGCAGTAAGGAGACCTGGTTCTGAGTTGTGGCTACTTCTCCTACACTTTCATTATATGTGCAGTATAAGGCCCGTTTCTTCTTTGAACCCATTCCTTAGGTTTCAGTCCACAGGCCACACTATTTCCGAACTTCTTTGTCGCATGAATAGCAGTTGGAAGACCAACCCAGTGTTGATGGTCTCTAAGTTTCTAGGAGTAGAGCTCATAGTGAGACCAACAAGCTCCCTGCCCTTAAGGACCTTACAGTTCTAGAGAAGGAAGATAGAAGGTAAACAAGTAAATGAATAAGCAAAGTCATTTCATATAGTGATATGTTCTACAGGAGGAATCAGGCTTAAACAGTAGAGAGTGGTTGGAGATGAGGGATAAGAAAGTATGTCAGGAAAGATCTGAGAAAGAGGGAACAGCAGATGCAAAGGCTCTGGAGCAGAAACAGCATAAAGAAGGCCAAGGAGGCTGGACCATAGGGAAGGAACAGTGATGCAAAAATGGGGTTAAAGAGATAAGGGGGAGCCACTGTGCAGGGCCTGGAGGCCATGGGGAGGCCTTTGGGTTTCATTCTGAATGCCATGGGGGGGTTGAAACACAGGGCGACTTGACCTGACATGTGTATTTAAAAGATCCCTCTGCATGCTGCGAAAAATAAAACCAGAGGAACAGAAATCACAGCAGTGGTTTCTAGGGAAGGTCAGAGAGAGACTGAGTACAGAGGGGCATAAGGAAACTTCTGGAAGTGATAGAAATGGTCTCTTAATTGTGGTGGTGATCCAACTGCATGTGTCTATGAAAACTCATCAAATTGGATACCTATGAGGGTGGATTTTACTATAAGTAAATTGTACTTCAATAAATCTGACTTGTAAATGTACATTTTTTAATTAAAGAAAAAAAAGAAAGAACTGCAGTAAGCCTTAACAAAATCCCTGTGGCTGCTGTGTGGAAGATGGACGACAAAGAACATACCTTGCAGCGTCCAAGCAGTGTATCCACTGCTGGTCTTACAATTCAGCTGCATATGTGCTGTGCCTGGTAGCGTCCTTAAATCAGTTTATTGATGTGTGTTCCTAGTTTTCCTGTTTACATAGCTTTCCTTTACAACTGGCTTGAAAGCTCAATGTGGGTACAAGCCATCTGCTTCTCTTTTGTGGGCCTCTGGTGGATGCTTATTACATACTATTTTCCTTACATCTGAATGGTGCTTTAAAGTTTACAAGCTGCTTCTACAGTCACTATCGATAGCCTTTGAGCCTTACAACAGTCGTGTCAGGCTGCATGGACACTGCTGTATCCCTGTGTTATCCTTGAAGAAACTGAGGTGAAAAGAAGTCAGTGTAGCAATATCAGAGAAGCATGAATCTTGGAGATCTTGGCTTTGCCATTTGTTGGCTATCAGCGTGATTTCAGGAAAATCGTTCAATCTCTCTGTACCTCAGTTTATATACCATGAAAAAGAGATATGAAAATAAACACAGTGCAGGTGCACTGTGAGGGTTAAATGAGGCCACACAGCCCAAAGCACCTAGCACATGCAGGTGTACCTTGTTTCATGCACATTACGTATTGTGCTGCACAGATACTGTGTTTTACAAATTGAAGGCTTGTGGCAACCCTGAGTCAAGCATGTCTACCAACACCATTTTCCCAACATCATTTGCTCACTTTGTGTCTCTGTGTCATGTTTTGGTAATTCTCAGGGTATCTCAAACTTTTTTTCATTATTATTGTATTTGGTTTGGTGATCTGTGATCAGTGATATTTGATGTTATAATTGTTTGGGGGCTCCATGACCCACACCCAAATAAGATAACAAATTTAATCCATAAATGTTGTGTGTTATAACTGCTCCACCAACCGGCCAATCCCTCATCTCTCTTGCTCTCCTTGGGCCTCCCCTATTCCCTGAGACACAACAATATTGTAATTAGACCAATTAATAATCCTACAATGGCCTCTTCAGTGTTCAAGTGAAAGAGTCACATGTCTCACTTTAAAACAAAACTAGCAGTGATCAACCCTAGTAAGGAAGGCATGCTGGAAGCAGAGATAGGCCAAAATCTAGGCCTCTTGTGCCAAGCAGTTAGCTAAATTGTGAATGCAAAGGAAAAATTCTTGAAGGAAATTAAAAGTGCTCTTCAGTGAATACATGAGTGGTAAGAAAGTGAAGCAGCCTTATTGCTGATACGGAGAAAATGTTAGTGATCTGAATAGAAGATCCAAACTGCCACAGCATTCCCTTAAACCAAAGCCTGATCCAGAGCAAGGTGCTAATTCTCTTCAATTCTAGGAAGGCTGAGAGGGGTGAGGAAACTACAGAAGAAAAGTCTGAAGCTAGCAGAGGTTGGTTCATGAGGCTTAAGGGAAGAAGCCATCTTCATAACATAAAATGCAAGGTGAAGCACCAAGTGCTGATGTAGAAACTGCAGCAGGTTATCCAGAAGATCTGGCTAAGATCATTAATGAAGGTGGCTGCACTAAACAATGGATTCTCAGTGTAGACAAAGCAGCCTTCTGTTGGAAGAAGATGCCATCTAGGATTTTCATAGCAAGAGAGGAAAAGTCAATGCCTGGCTTTAAAACTTCCAGGAAGAGGCTGACTCCCCTGTTAGGGGCTAATGCAGCTGGTGACTTTAAGTTAAAGCCAGTGCTCATTTACGTTTCTGAAAATCCTGGGGCCCTTAAGACTTATGCAAAGTCTACTCTGCCTGTGCTCTATAAATGAAACAACAAAGCCTAGATGACAGCACATCTGTTTACAACATGATTTACCAAATATTTTAATAGCAGTAGGTCACTGTTGAGACCTACTGCTCAGAAAAAAGATTTCCTTTCAAAATATTACTGCTCGTTGACAGTGCACCTGGTCACCCAAGAGGTCTGATGGAGATGTACAATGAGATGAATGCTGTTTTCCTGCCTGCTAACACAACATCCATTCTGCAACCCGTGGCTCAAGGAATGATTTCAACTTCCAAGTCTTATTTAAGAAATACATTTTGTAAGGCTAGAGCTGCCATAAGTGGTGATTCCTTTGTTGGATCTGATGAAAGCAAATTGAAAAATTTCTGGAAAGATTCACCATTCTAGATACCATTAAGAACACTTGTGATTTATGGAAAGAAGTCAAAGTATCAACATTAACAGTTCAGAAGTTGATTCCAACTCTCGTGGATGACTTTGAGAGACTCAAGACTTCAGTGGAGGAAGTTAACTGCAGATGTGGTGGAAACAGCAAGAATTAGAAGTGGAGCCTGAAGACCTCACTAAATTGCTACAATCTCATGATAAAACTTGAATGGATGAGGAGTTGTTTTTGTGGATAAGCAGAGAAAGTGGTTTCTTGAGATGTAATCTACTCCTGGTCTTCACTTCTTGCTGTAAAGATTGTTGAAAATGACAACAAAGGATTTAGAATATTACATGAACTTAGTCAATAAAGCAGTAGCAGGGTTTGAGAGGACTGATTCCAGTTTTGAAAGAAATTCTACTGTGGGTAAAATGCTATCAAACAGCATTGCATATTGCAGAGAAATCATTCATGAAAGGAAGAGTCAATGATGTGGCCGACTTCATTGTCTTATTTTAAGAAATTGCCACAGCTATCCCATCCTTCAGCAACCCCGCACCTTGATCAGCCAGCAACCAACAACACTGAGGCAAGACCCTCCACCAGCGAAAGAATTATGTACTCTTTGCTGAAAGCCCAGATGATGGTTAGCAATTTTTAGCAATAAATTATTCTTTAATTAAAGCATGTGCACTATTTGTTTAGACATGATGCTATTGCATACTTACTAGATTAGAGTATAGTGTGAACATAACTTTTATATGCACTGGGCAACCAAAAAATTCATTTGACTTGCTTTATCTGCAGTGGTCTGGAACTGAACCCACCATACCTCCAAGGTATGTCTGTAGTTGAAATTCACTAAATGGTAGCTACTTGTATCATTTTTACTAGCACAGGAAAAAAAGTGATTTATTCAAAGTCATGTGGCCAATACATGATAAACCTAAATTCTAGTTTTTCTGATTCCAGGTGTGCCTCCCCTTCTATCACATCACTCAACACATTCTTACTGGCTGTCAATTGATTAGTCTAGGGCAAAGTACATTTTAGCAACTCAGATCCTTCAATGCAGTCATTGACTGATTGAGCAAATATTAATTGAGCACTCACTATGTGCTTGACCCAAGTAGACACAGGATATAATGGTGAGCCAGGACAGTCCCCATCTCTGCCCTTAAAGGCAGGGGTGCCCTTCCAGTTAATAAGCATTACAGCCAGCTAAGAGGTGGGAGATACTAAGGAGGCACCCCTACCTTGGTTTGGGGTATGGGAAGACTTCCTGGGGGAAGTACCATTGAAACTTCTTAACAAAAAAGCACTTTTTGTTTTGCTGTAAGTCGATATCCATGCAAAATGTGCATTTGTTTAAGAAAGCAATGACTCATGTAACCATCACCAGATAAAACACTAGGACATTACTAGAATGCAAGAAGGTCCCTAAATATCCCTTGCTGATCACAGCTCCCCTACCTTATTCCCCAGTACCTTGACTTTCACAGTGTTTCCTTGCTTCCCTGTAGAGTTTGCCACCTATGTATGCATCCTATAGTCATACAGTCTAATTTTTCCTGGTTTTGATATAATTAGAATCATACTGTTGTTATGTGTTAAGTCTTACATCTTTCCTTCAACATTGTGTTTGTTATATCCGTCCAAGTTGCACATAGCTATACTTCACTCACTTTCATTATTATATAGTATTTTATAGCATTCTCTTCTGAATACTTATATTTTTTCTATTAGCATTCACAGGTATTTGTATGTTTTCCTGAATATGCTAATTATTATTCACTTCATTGTTGTATACATTGTTACTTGTCAGCTATGACTATATTGCAGTTTCCTTTTTGCATTCTCCTGTTGATGTGCCTTTGGTTTATTTTGGCTTTGGGGCAGTTATGAAGGATGCTTCTATGAAAACCCATGTAGATATATATCCTGAGGCACATGTATTTTGTGAAGTGTTCTTCAAAGCAGAATTGCCAGGAATCTTCAACTATATTAGGTAATGCCACCTTGTTTTCCAAAGTGTTTTTTTCCTTTTACACTAGCAAAGAGAATTCCTGTTCCAAATTCTGGTCAGTATTTGGTGTTGTCAAATTTTTGCCAAATGAATGGTAAGTAGTACTATCTCTTTGTGGTTGTGCTTTACATATTCTAGGTTGCTAAAAAGGTTGAACGGCTTTTCATGTATTTCATATATGTATTGGATTTCCTCTTTTATGAAGCACCTGTTCTTTTGTTACCTTTTTTATTAGGTTGCAATTTTGTCATTAATTTGTAGGATTTCTTTATATGTTCTGGATATGAGTCCTTTTCCAATTTTATTCATTACAAATATCACCTCCCATTCTCTGGTTTGTCTTCTCACTTTGTTAATGGGGTACTGTGACCAAAAAGATGTTCCTATTTTTAATATAGTCAGACTTTTCAGTCTCCACCTTTTGAGTTAGTGTTTTTAGTGTCCTGTGTAAGAAATCCTTCTTCATCTTGAGATGAACAAAAGCTCTTTTTTCTTTTCTTCAAAGAGCTTTGAAGCTTCTTTGCTTTCATATTTATATGTTTAATTCACCTGCAGTTGATTCTTGTATGTAGTGTAGGCTAGGATCCAGTTTCATTTTTTTCCCCTAATGGATACCCATTTGTCTCATCAGTGCTTGTTGAAAAAGCCATTTTTTTCAGTTACTGTTCTATAGAACCACCTCTGTTACAAGTCAAGTATTTATATATGCAGAGACCTGTTTCTTGGCTCTCCATTCCAGTCCACTGGACTCTGTTCCTATGTCAGTGGCACATTATCTTAATTACTATAGCTTTATAACATGTTTTCATTTTTGGTTTAGCAAATCCCCCATCCTTGGTCATCTTCATGATTGTTTGGACTTTTCTCAGCCCTTTGTGTTTGCATGCAGATGTTAGAATCAGTTTATGTTACTAATCTCTTTGGGAAGAATTGACGTCTTTAACATTTGACATCTTTAAATAAGTATCTTTAAGTATTTGTGATCCATGAGCATGTTATGTTTCACCATTTACTTAATCATAATTTCTCTTAAAAATATAATGTTTCCAATAGAGGTCTTACATGCTTTTTGTTAGATATATAGCTAAATACCTGATATTTACAGTGGTCTTGCAATTGCTACTTTTCTTGAATTACATTTTGTATCTATTGGCAATATATAGAAATAGTTGATTTTTGAATATTGATTTTGCATTCATCAACCTTACTTCATTTTTATATAAATTCTAATAGTTAATTTGTAGATTGTGAGGCCCAGAGAAGAAAGTGACCTCTTCTGTGTAGGTTCCCATGGCTAGCTAGTAACAGAGCATGAAAGAATGTGGTCCCATTTCTCCTTAACTTCCCATGGTAGAATATTCAGGGAAGGCCAGGGTAAGCCAGCTCGGGAGAAGGAATAACATTTATTGAATTACCTATTATACAAGATGCTTAAAATAATGGTCAGCTTAACTCACTAGAGGCAGGTTTGTCCCCATTTTATAGATGAAGAGAATGAGATTCAAAGAGGTTATGCAGAAAACTTGTTCAGCGTCATACCTTGGTTCATCACTAAGAGCACATTCCAGAACTGCTGGAGTCCTGTTACTTTGTCATGCATATACCAGTCTGTACACTTTCTACATTCAAGTTTAGACACCCACGGAACTCTCTGAGCCTTCTACCTTCAACCATGCTGTCTCCTGGGGCCCCAACCCTGTGCTGATATGGGGCTGCCTCTAATAAAGCTACACTAACATCTTTGGACTCACACAGGCCTGCTTATTGTCAGCCCTTGGGTTGATTCCTACCCGAAGTCCTGAGGTCAGTTTCCACCCTGCCCCCCTACCTGGTTCCCTGCCAACGGAGAAAATTAGTTCACAACTTGTTGGGTTCTTGGAACCAAATTTGGAGTTGCCTTGGGCATTGTGTTTCAGACCTGACAAAACATGGTTGGGGTTTTATGACCCTGCTTTGTTACACGGCGGACTAAGGAGAATTTATGGTGGCCGTCCTTCCTGGCATCCATTCCCCACTCATCTTGCTGATTGTCAGGAGCTGCCTGAACACAGGGAGGAGGTTTGCGGCTGTTGGCTGCACAGAGGAATTGTGAAACGCTTTGTTTGTGAACACAGCCCCAGCAGTGCTCTATTCAGTATGACAGCTTCCTACTCTGGAACACATGGCCCTTCACTGGGTGACTGTAAATTATGCAACTCCAGAGTTAAACAATGGGGAGTAGTGGGGAAAAGGAAGGGACAAACCATGGACTTCAGCCTGGATTTGCAGTGTGAGAGTGCAGACTTAGGCCACTGGGTGATTGATGGGAGGGAGGTTGTTAGTTACTGAGAAAAGCCAGGAAGTCCTGTCACAGTGCTACTTGTGAGAGTAGCATATCAAGACCTTGGTTTTACAGATAATTATGCCTTAGGATAAAGTTAAAGTAGCAGGACACTTTTTAAAAAGGTATAAAGCCATAAAGGTAGCCAAAAATAAAATGTTTGGGAAATGCTGTCCTCACAAGTAGCACTGTCCTACTTGTGTTCTACTTTTTAAAAAATGTAAATGTTCCTTTCGAATTCTATTTATCAATTCAGGGAGAGTTTTAGAAACTAGGAGGGACATTTACAAAAGAAAGTAGTCATATGGTGTTACCAAAAGTAATTGAATGCCATACACAGTATTTAATGTTTGTCCGTGGCCCCAAGTCATCATTTTTTATTATTGCTTCGTGCTAAAAATCAGCAGTGCCCCTAAAGGCAATTGATTTGCAGACTCCCCCCGCCCCCCACCACGCCCACCATGGTCCTGAAATGCAACTAACTCTGCCTTGATATGCATTATATAACTTTCCTGACTCTTGCTGTCATCTGTCACATATTGCAGCTTTCAGTGTTCCTACCTCAAATGTTATTTCCCTTCTCCCGTTCTACTCTGAACCCACGATGGCCTGGAAAATTAAATGACTGACCATGTCACAATACTGTGTAGGGTAAGAATAAATAGACTATAAGTGTGGACCTGAGGAACTCTTAGAAGAGTAGAGTGCTTATACTTTAGTGCCTGGACTTTTCTATACTTCTGCCTATTTATGACATGGAAGTCAGTAGGTAAAAAAGAGCAGCTGTGAAATGCTTTACAAATGTTAAGTGCCAGTAACTATTGTGCGGTCTGGTGCTCAGGGTTCTCCATTGTCCTTCGTGGTTCCTGGCAGGTCTTTTGATTCTCAAAAATTGCTGGACAAGTAGCTTCCAGATAAGAGTGACATACTGTCATAGGTTGCAAAAGATATTAGGCTGGTTTTAGCAGCAAGGAGGCTGGTATGAGGAATATCTGTAGCAAAAGAGTTCTGCTGGGCCTTTTCTGTAAAATGACATGTGCACACAAGGTTCAAGCTGCGTGATCAGAAGGAACATCCCCAGGAACCCTCCCTGGTGGTGGGCACCGTGAGCATTTGCTCACCTGCCTGAGAACTTAAGGTCAGCTAAGCCAGGCCAGAGCCATTTGCTGCCAGATCTGCACTAGCAATTCTTCCAGTGCAGAGGGGATGTGAGCTTGGCTTTTTTCAGATGTATGTAAGCCTTGCACTAGTATTTAAAAACTATTCAGTTGAAATACTTTCCACCAATACTATTCATTTTTTTCACTCTGTAGATATATACTGAGCACCTACCATGTAGGGAAGGTGGGTAGGGAATGTGAAGGCAATGTTACAGTTTTTAAAAGTGGTCAGGGAAGACCACACCAAGAAGATGAAATTAGAGCAAAGTCTTGGTGGAGGTGAGGGAGCCAGCCGTGCTCAGTGAAGGAAGAGTGTGCTAGTCTGGGGAGTCAAAGTACGAAGCTCTAAGTCAGGAGCATGCCAGCTGCGTGTGCGGACCCACAGGGAGATCTGTGTAGCTGGAGTCACAAAAGCACTAGGAGAATGAGTGCCCTCCTGGGGTCAGTATTATTTGGAGTGTGGTTTCATCTAAAGGCAGGGATCAGAAGAATGCTCCATCATGAACCTGCCTAGACCCTTGTCTAATGGGCCTGTGGACTGTGTTACTAACCTATAAGACCAGCTTCTTGGGGGTGTCCTGTGTTTGTGGGTGTCCTGACAGAGGAGGGTCATTGAAGGGAAGGAGCCCTTCCAGGAACAAAGTGGGTTAACTCTACATGGCCTAGGAAGGACCAGTCATCTCTGGCTGGTCTTTGGGACAAGCGCTGAGAGAGGTGCTGCTCCTTCCTACTGGTCTCCTAGTGAACGAGGTTTTCATCCTAGGCCCAGGCTCTGCCACCTACTCTGCCACACCACAGTTCCCAGACCATGAACGCTGAGGCTTGAACCAGGACAAGGAGCCTGGCCGACTGACCTCATTCAGGGTTGCTGATCCAGGTATGGCCTCAGCCCTGGTCACACTCAGCAAGTAAACTCGGTGTGAAGGTGCAGATCCCTGAGAGCCAGAGCTACAGGGCATGTTTCCCCAAGTGTTCCTGGAAAGTTTAGTGGCATACAAGTGAACATGTATGTTAATATATTTATTTTAATGGTTTAAGACAAAAGGTCCCTAACATATCAAGACCTTTGTTTTACAGATAATTATGGCTTAGGATAAAGTTAAAGTAGCAGGACATTTTTTTAAAAGGCATAAAACCATAAAGGTAACCAAAAATAAAATGTTTGGGAAATGCTGTCCTCAAACCTCCCCTCAGCCTGGAAGAGCTGATTCTGAGCAGGGGTTCCTGCCTTCTTAGGGACGAGAGTGCTTTGGAAGAGGCCTTCCTCTGCCATCTTGGGGAGGTACCAGCAGTGTCTCTGTCCCAACTCCGGATCCATGAGCTGCCCCACTTGGTCACTCTTCCCAACACTTGCCCGCCAGTTGTGTCTGCCCACCGCCTGTACCTAGCCTGGGCCCTCCACACTGCCCATGTCTTGCTCAGTCTTTCTCTGGTCTGGTGCCTAGAAACTCCTCAGTGGTCTTCCAGAAACGCTGCTCCTGCCCTGCACCACCCTGCCCAGCCACCTCAGATTCTGTTCACCCTCTGCTTTGAGTCTGAAACGTCTCTTGGCTTCGAGAACATATTATAGTCCAGCCGCACATATCCCGAGCTGTCTCTCATTCTGTAGAATGTCTCTCTGGCATCCACCCCCACCCCCACCCCCACACCTGCCTCTGTCCCGGATGCCGAGGCAGGCTTCCTCTCTCCTCTTCATGTGCAGGTCCAGCCTCCAAGTGCCAAGTCTCATCTGCACACTGGTATCTCTGCTCTCTACAATATTTTGTATATGATGCTTGCACCACACCATTCGTTTTTTAATGTTTTCATGGTCCCAGAGAGATTACCCCTTTGTTTATCTGGGTGTGATTGACACCTGAATGCACACATACATGCTATTACCAGAACAGTCTTGCTCACTGTAAGCCCAGCAGAGAGCTCTGCACGTGAGCTAGTTGAAGTATAATGAAGTGTGCCGGCTTGGTGTCAGCCCTGCCTGGATTGAAACCTAGCCATGCTACCTTCTAGCTTTGTGACCTTGGGCATGTAGGTTTGAGGAACATATAAAAAACGGAGTAGAAAGTATTTAGCCCAGCACTATGAACATAATAATTAATAATTATGGTTGTTATTGTCCACCAGTTGACAAACATTTGGTATGTGTAGGACTTGTTTCCTCATCTAGGTTATAAACCTCCCATGGGGAATTCCAATTCATACTCCTTTCTACCCCATAAGCCAAATAGGTCCATGGTGCACAGTGATTATTTGGGGTAAATTTACATAATAAGTAGAGCAGCCCATTTACACTGCTGTGGATTTTCTCATAAATTGAATATTAGGCATAGCAGAGTGTTTTGCAATGCTTATGTGAAACCTCAGTATACATATATGATACGTATTATTTATGTATTTGGGTCCCCAGTGGATTAAATATTGCTGAGCTTATCAAACCACAGCTCTTTATTGAGCATTTACTATATGCAGGGAGAGGGAAGTGCTATGCCACCTATCCTCTTATGGAGCAACTTCCATCTCCAGCTGCCCGTCTCCTTTCTCCACAGCCTAGATCTGTGCCTCTGCTTCCCTTCCCTGTAGTTCAGTTCATTCCAGCAGATGCTAGTGCCAACTCTAAGCAATAGAGGAGTTTGTGGTAGAGCTACAATGCCTACTCCTTCCTTCCTTCCTACACTTCTGGCAGGAGTAAAGAACCTAAAAGACATAGTATCTTGATCTAGGCAGTTGCTACACAGGTTATACTTCTATAAAAATCTAGTGAGCTGTACACCTAAGATTTGTATGTCTTACTGTATGTAAATTAAATCTCAGCTTTTTGAAAAGTAATAATAGTGTTTTTTGTTAAGCAAAGGAAGGCCCAGGAAATCAAGCAATGCCCCCTCAGGAGAGTCTAATTCTTCAGGGAGCAGGGAGGGATGCTCTATGAGGGGAGATAGTTGACTCCAGAAAGGAGAAAGGGCATGCCCTAGACAGCTTATTTCCCTGCTCAATTCCACCATCTGTGAACTTCCTCCACTCCCACATTTGCACCTGGGAGTGAAGAACTAGGAGATGCACCAGCACCCACTTCAGATGCCCAGCACATGAGGTCATGGCCATGGCCCATTCTCAGCACAAACCTGTCTGCCACTTGTGAAGCACAGTAGTTCAAGTCCTATCTCTGCCACTCACCAGACTAAGAATCAGCAAGTCCTTACTCTCTCTGAGCCAGGGATGAGGGAGGTTACTCCCTGTGAAATGGTGATAAGACCTGCATTATCATTCTCATACGGTTGCTAGGCATACCAAATGAGATCATCAATGTGAAAGTCTTGTAGGGCTGTGAAATATAAACTATCAACAAAATGCACTCCCAGCAGTAAAGCCCAGCGGTCCAGAGTACAGGCTCCAAAGGCATATTGCCTGGGTTCATTGGTCCTGGCCCTGCGACTTGCTAGCTGTATGAACTTGGCCAGCTGCCTACCCTCCTCTGCCTCAGTTTCCTCAGTCATAAAATGGGAATCATGACAGCACTTGGCCCCACAGGGCTGTACTAAGGATTAGATTAGTTCATCCAGGTAAAGCACTTTGCTCAGGGCTCAGTTTTGCCACCACTATTACCATGGGCAAAGCTTGCTACTAAGCCTTGAGAAGACATCTTTATTGGGCAAAGATGGAAAAAGAAAAAAAGAACATGTCTTATTTGAATATAACTGCTTCATGCACTAGCTGTATTTTCCATGACTGGGGGCTTGAGATTGATTATGTGCTGTATTTGGCAAGTTTTTCCATCCTGAAACCTTTAATTAGAACTATATGGCTAATAAATAAAGGTCCCTTGTGACATGTCCTTGCCTTCAGAGTTTTGCTGCAGCATCAATTGTGAGTTCTCTGATTTACAATTCAGTGACAGACTGGGTATTCTTGTTCAATTCAAGGTGATTGCTGCATAGTCATTTTTAATAGACACCAGATTTAGCTAAACACTTGCAGTGAGGTAGCATACGTATCAAATTCAGGACCCTGGTTATACAGGTTAAGCCTATGCATCTTTCTGTTGTGATCCTGGAATCTAAACAATTACATAAAACTGATGTAGTAGCTTCTGTGCAGCCTGTGGGATTGACCCTTATCATTTGAGTCAAGTGTTGACTCTTTCTTGATCCAGTTTTTTGCATGAATATTTGTGAAGCCCTGGGCTGGGTATTGGAGGAGACTGCAGAGAAGGGATAAAAGGACCATGTTTGTTGAAAGGGCTGCCAAGTTTCAGGTGTTTTACATGCATTAAGATTATTTAGTCATCAGACATTTCATCGTGAGTTAGATATTACGACTCCCTCTTTATAGGTGAGAAAACCTAAGCAAGGTTAAGTCTGTTTTCCAAGTTCACTCTCTTGGGCTATAGCCAGGATGTGGTCTCAAGAGCTTCCCTAGGACCCCGAGTTGCACTGTTCCAGGGTTACCATTACCATTATATTATGTATGAATGACACCCCCAGGATCTTATTCCTGAATAGCTTAAAATCAAGTTGGAAACAGAAAACATGTAAGTCAGTTAACAGTGACACATGGTAAAATCAATAAGGTGTGCTTTATATGCTCCTAGGAGGAAAGAGGCACTTACTTGATGGAGGCAGGGGCAGTGCCAAACAATTCATAATTGAAATCAGCTCTTTGCATTGTGATCCAAATGTCCACATTTTCATTTCTTATATTCTGGGAATTGCCAAAAACAATTAAAAACCTGTGCCTAGCCTCAGGTGGGCAAGGAAATCCTCTCAAATGCCCCACTGTGGCTTCCCTCTTCATTTTCTCCCTGCTTTTTGCAGGAGGCAGAAAATGCCCCATTGAACAAGCAGAGACGCTGTCCTGAAGCTGAACGCCTGACAGGCTCACACTTTCCTGACAAACAAGGTGATTTGTATCTGGGCCTCAAAAAATACCTTTCCTGATATGTAGGGATAGGCCATCACTCACCCTTTTGGTTCTTTTAAGGGTGTGAGGTGCAGGGAGGAAGCAGGATGTGAGGTGCCAGTATCAGTGGAGAAAACAAAAGCAGAGCATGAACGTTCTGCTGCAGGAAGTTTGGCAGGAAGAAAGGTTTCTAGCATAAAATTCTTAACATAAATTGAATGATGATGAGACCTGATGGTAAACTTTGGGACCCAACCACACCATCCACAGTGATAACTGGCTCCACAGACCATCTTGAGAGGGGCATTTGCTCTGCTCCTATGAGAACTCAATGGCGACTTGCTAGAACCAGCTCTAGACTCTGCGCACTCTGGCCCCTGCCCACCTCTCCAGCCCTTTTCCTTGCCAGTGTCCTTTCTCCTTCCTACGCGGAGCTGTACTGATCTTCCTTAAGTTTCTGAAACATACCTGTGTGCTCTGTCATTTATCTCCAGGCCTTTTTCCTGCCTTATTCCTAGAACCCTTTTACCTTGCTCTGCCTAGCCAAATCCTACTCACCATCCTGGCCCCTGCATAGATGTCAGTTCACACAAGCCTTTCTGAGCCCATAGGCCACCGGTGTTCCCATTGCATGTTGAACAGACCGACCTACTGCTCCTTATATTATCTTTTCATTGTAGGAACACGCCCACACCTTTTTTAAAATGGGAAAGACAACACTTTAAGGGAATGTGCTCAGTTGGAGCTGTTCCTTGCCTCTATCCCTGAGCTACACCTCTGAGTTGACCCATTTGAGAGAGAAGCCACTGCACCCTAGGGACACCATGGGACATGACCACCATGTCAAGGACTCCATTGCTGGTGTATATGCTGGTATAGATGCACTTGGAGTATGCACTGTGCCCTATTACCATGCCATTTCCACCACACTTGGTCTTGGGTTAAAACCACCACATTGGGTTAAGATTTTCTATAATTAACCCTTCCTATACCTCTGCCTTCCTAGAGCTCCAGACACCTTCTGGCAGTGAGTACTCACCTCACCCTCCCCTCTCTGGCCCCAGCACAGGGAGGAAGCTCTATGTGGTTGAGAAGCCACCCAGGCTCAGAAAGCTAGGGTGCCCGTCGTATCTGCTCTTGCTTATGCTCTCTCACAGCAAATGGCTTCTTGGGGGCCCTTTACTTGGCCAGATCATCATGATTATGGTTGCCTTGCAGAAATCCGTAAGTCTCTAAAGGGACTTTTCTTTTTTATGAGATGATAGATCTTTTCTCTGCCCACCCTATGCTCCATCTCCCAGATAAAGATACTAATACACAAAGAGGAAATTTAATTTTTCCTAGGTCACACAGCCAACCAGAAGTCAAGAATTAACCCACATCTCCTGACCCTTGATGCAGGCCTTTGTCCATTGCCATGTTCTGCTTTTTATGTGGCTTTGACATGGCTCTGACTTCCTCTGTTCCCTGGAAGAATCTTGAAACCCCCAACGCATAAAACAGCCCCTGACAGAGAAGCATCTGGAGATGTGTCCTGAAGGTCCTAGAGCAGGGGGGATTCTGCCACGTAGCTCCTCTCAGGAGCGTTAAGGCCCTGAGGGGTACCTTGGGCTCCCCAAGGTATGAGAATTTGAATTTCCAGAACTCAAGAAGGCCCTTGTAAGGCCAAAAATTCAACAAAGCATAGGAAAATTATATATCATCCTGATGCTGAGAAACAATAGGACTGAAATGGCAGCCCCAGGAATAACATGAAGGGCAGAACATGGCGACACTCACGGACAAAGGTCCTCCATACCTATGAATCAGGCTACACCTCCCCACAGCTCCTTGTACAGCTACATAGGACAGATGTCTCTGGCCTCTTTTTGCAGGTAGAGAGACTGAATTTGGAGGTAGACCTGGAAAAGGACTCAGGCCTCCTAGCCTGGTGGTCTACCATCATACCCACCTGCCTGCAAAATTCACCCCCACCTCCTCTGTGTGCCCTTTTTCCCCCCTCACTAAGAAATCACCTTAGAGGGTGCTTTCAAAAATCATTCTTTTCAAAATTATTGACTAAGAGCCCACTGCGGCCAGGTTCCATGATAAATTCCAGGCTTCCAGGACAGATCCTTGAACTTTCTCCTGTAAATATTCAGAGCCTTGTGGAGTTTAGGGCCTGAAGCTGGAGTTCTTAATGTCTTTTTGGTCACAGACCCTTTTGAGAAACTGATGGATGCTATGAAGAGTCTCCTCAGAAAAATGCTCCTTCATTTTTGAATTTGAAGAAACAGAGTATATATGCGGGAGTTAATAATCTCCCCAAGGCAGTCCGCGGACCTACCACACCCTGTCTCAGGTGCTCATGGATTGCAGATCAAGAAACTCTGGACCAGATAATGAGATTGTATTCCAAGAACAGTCGTTACTTTTCCAAAGGAAGCTGATCGCAGTGAACAGAGGATGGGAGCACCAGTATGGCTTTGTGGTCATTTTGTCGTCATTTTGGCAAAGTTGTATACATGCCAGTGCCCTGCAGTCTTTGATTTTCCACATCAGAGTCAGGGAGGAAACCAAGGCAGAGAGAAAGGGTAACCAGCACCAGAACCAGTGACGGTTCCGAGAGCGAATGTAGCTATGGGACCGAAGTGCTCTATTTCTGTGGGGCAGAAGGCTTGGTGGGATGTGAGGGAAACTTAGGAAAAGAGCTGGGAGTCAAACACAAAAGTTTTGCAATGGGATTTATCAGGTTTTTTAAGAGAGCTCAACTTTGAGATGAACAGGAGGCTTAGAAAGCCTTTATAAGGTCTTCCTAAATGATGCTGACAGCTAAGAGTGGCATGCCCCTGAGAGTCTATGATTATCTCGCAGGAGAGAACTTTATGGGAGCCTTATTAAGCACAGAGCATGTCAGTGGGAGGAAAGGAGGGAGCAGCAACGTGTTCACAGCTCTGGAGGGCAAGTGAGGCAGCCTCCTCGATTTGCAACGTGCTTTGCAGTCCACTTTCATATTTCTGCAACAGACCCATGAGGTGGGTAGAGAACCCCCCTGCTCCCCATTTTAGAACACTAGGGCTGTTACAACAGGAGATAGTCTAAAAGCATTCTTAAAAAATAAATCCTGAATGGGCCTAGGTTTTGCCCCTCTACAGGCTGATCTGACGATCTAGACTGGGTGCACCCTTCCCCCAAGCCCTGCAGCCCTGTGGTTCCCTGGATTAGTAGCCTCCAAGGAAGAGCATAAAAGCTGTTACCCCTGTGAGATCTTATCCTCACATGTGCTCACCAGGAGCAGGGAATTCCGTCAGCCCCACTGAAAGCTTGAGGCTCACCCTGGAACCTGGGAGCCTGATCTTCTGTCTCGGGTGGAAAAGCCGAAATGGAGTGAGCCAAGGATAAATCGCCCAGGAGAGAGAGATCCTGGGAAAGCATGCAGTTCAGTCCCTACGTTTGACACATACATGGGGAAACAGTGTGCTATAGCTTTGCTACTAGACTGTAAGAACTGATGATGAGGGTGATAATAATCGCTAACATAGTTTGAGTGCTTGCTGTGTACCAGGTTACCATCTCATGCACTCTCTGTGAGATGAGTGCCACAATGAGGCTGAGTATCTGTGTTAGACACAAAGGCCCTACACAGAGTATACACACTGTAGCCCCAGCCCCACATCTTCTGGGCGTGTAGTTTCCTACTGCCTCTGTGAACACAGTACCACAGATTCTGTGGCTTAAAACAATACATGGTGATTATCTTAGAGTTCCATAGGTCAGAAGTCTGGGATGGTCTCACCCGGCTAAAGTCAAGGTGTCAGCAGGCTGTCTTCCTTTCTGGAGTCTCTAGGGTAAAATCCGTTTCTTGCTTTTTATGATTGCTGGAAGAATTCAGTTCCTTGAAGCTGCAGGAGACCCCGCTTTCTTCCTGGTTGTAAATGGAGGACTCTTCCCAGCTTCTGGAGGCTGCCGAATTCCTTGGCTTGCAGCCCTTTTCCTCCATTCTCAAAGCCAGCCATGGTGAGCCACGTCCTTGTGCATTGCAGCTCTCTGAACCCTCTCCTATCACTGCAGCTCTCTCTGACCCAGTTGGGAAAGGTCCTCTGCTTTTAAGGACTCATGTGATGAGATTAGATCTACCTGGATAATCCAGGATAATCTCATCTCAATGTCTACAATGTTAATACATCTGCAAAGCCCCTTTTACCATGTAGGGTTCCAGGGATTAGGGAGTGGACATTTTGGTGAGGCTATTATTGTGCTCATCACAGTGACCTGGAGAAAAGTGCTTGGTTTCTTGATTTTATTAAGTGAGGAAGATGATGGTACCTGCCTTTGGTTGAGGATTGACTGTGAAGGCCGTTGGCACAGGTCGAGGCACATTGGCAAGTATTTACTTGGCGTTAGCTATGGAAATTGTTACCAAAACTGATTTATAGTTGAGGAAACTGAGACAGATATTAAGTAACTTGCCCAAGAATTCAAAACTCATTGAGAAAGGAGACTGCATTTTATTCATCTCTTTCGTTCCCCCATTGCACCTAACACAGTATCTGGCCCAGAGAAGATGCTCAGTAAAAGTATGTTGAATGAATGACTGAAAACAAGAAAGAATAAATGACTTGTATGAGCACCATTAGCTGCAGAGAATGTCAGAGATGGAGAGATTCTCAGAGATCCCTGTCCAAGCCCCCCATTTCACAGAGTCTGAGGCTCAGTGGCAAAGGGACCCATCTCAGGTAAAAGGTAATGGCAGAGCCCAGAACGTGCGCCTGGGCCTCCCTGGCCAGTGTGTCTTCACCTGCACCAGGCTGTATTCAATTATGTAGGTTTCTAGATCCTGTGGTCTCAGCCATGCCAGAGGCCAGTGCAGTGGAACAGAGGTGTTGGCCTGGCCCTGGCCCCAGCACAGCCTTGGAGAGAGGAACTAACGTGGGAGAAGATGAGGCCTCGCCCTTTCTTCCTAGGAGTGTCCTTCGGCGAGGCCTGAGGTCTGTTCCTGAGGCTCCCATAGAATCGTTGAGGCAGTCCCCAGGAGGACAGCAGCAGGTGTCTGATGCCCATCGGGCCTGCCTTAATGCCTCAGTGCTTTGACATCAGACTGCGTGGCAGAGTCACAGGACTTGGGTGTAGTCATTTATACTTACAACGTTATGAGACTGGAGACCGTTTGGCTCCTTGACACTCAGGTGCCCCATCTGTAACTCATCTGGATACCTCCAGGCTCCCAAGTGACAGCCCTGGATTTCAGGGCTCCTTTCAGAAGGATGATTCGAGAGCATTCACATCAGCCTGAGGGACAGAGATACACTATTGTCCCGAGGGCTCTCTGGCTCTGCTTAAGCTGAACACAGCTTGGCAGCCAATGAGATCTTTCTTGACAGCCGGTAGTGCCCCCTGTCTCCACGAGAGCCAGCCAAGGCGGGATGGGGTGGTGCTCAGTGTCTCTGGGCCCTGAGGCTGTGCCAGGCTGCCCCTGACACGAGGTTGCCACAGGAAAAGCCATTATATCTCCATAGAACAGAATGTGGTGTCTATGCTGTGTCATTGGAATTAGGTCCCTGTTGTGTCCTGTAGTTTGAGGAGAGTTGAGCAAAATCTGAACCGTTCTTTTCTATGCAAGAAATGTCAAATGTCACAGGGCCAGGTAACTCACTGGAGGAATGGAAAACGTGAGTGGTACCGTGAGCGGGAATGAATGTGTGGTCCTACTGTATGCCAGGCCATTGTTTGGCACTTTTGTGTATTGCTTACTTTGATTTACACTAATCCCTTGAGGCAGGTATGATTTTTTTCCCAGTTTTACAGATGAGGAATTGAAGGTTGGGAAGTGGTGACTCTCTCTGGTCACCCAGACAGTACTAGCAGGAATTGTTGGTCTCTAATGAGTTGGCTCTGAGCTTCACTGGGTTGGCAGGTTAGCAGCTAGGTGTATGCCCTCTGTTCAGATCTGATGAGGCTGGAGCCATCTTCCCTGCCTTCCCATGGGAGCATGGAGGCCATTCTAGCAGAGGGGATGAGTCAAAGAGTAGCATAATAATGATAGCCCCACTAATGAGTAAGGCAGAAAGCACTTATTGAGTGTCTGCTGCATGTAGCATGCTAGGCACTGGTGACATAGCTGGAAAGGAAAGATTCAGAGCCCTTGCCCTCAGGGAGCAGCCATCCTAGTTTCAGGAAGACAGACAAACACACAACTATAAATTGCAGGCACTGAATGCCCTGAAGAGAATAAAAGAGGAAAATGTCATGGAAAATAGCTGGGGAGCTGCTTTAGTTCAGGTGGTCAGGGAGGCTTCCTTAAGGAATGAACTCTGAGCTTAGGCTCCAGGGATGAAACAGGGGCAGACATGCACAGATCCGGAGAGAGAAATGTCCAAAGAGAAGGGACAGGAGCACAGAGAGGCAGCAGCGAACATGCGATGGCCTAGAGGCAAGTTACCAGGGTGGCTGAAGGCAAATGAGTTGGGCAGAGGGCAGGAAGAGGCGGCAGGAGATCCAGGAGGGGCCAAGTGGGCCAGCAAGGCCCCCCAAAATCCTTGAGTGTGTGGAGAAGCCCTTGGAGGGAGTTAATTAGAAGAGAGATACGATTGGATCTATATTTCGAAAGTTCCCTCTGGCTGCTGTGTGGAGGATGGGGAGCAGCAGGACAAGTGAGGCAAGAGGAGACAGGGAGGAAGGCTGTCATGGTCTTCCAGGTTGGGGAGAGGTGGTGGCACTGGACCTGGGTTGTGGTCGTGGGCTATGAGAAATTGCTGGAGTCAGGCAATAGTTTGAAATTAGAATGAATAGGGCCAACATAAGATTAGGACAACAGTGTGCTGGTAAACGACCCAGGGATAGAAGGGAAGCCTTTATTTCGGGTTGTGCCAATTTCAGTGGCATAATATTCCCACTACGGCTGATTTCAGGCTACCAGTGTGACAGCAAACGATGCACCATTAGCTCGTGTGAGCCCGTCTGTGCCAGCTCAGCACAGTACTGGGTTCAACTGTGGAGGGTGAGGAGCTGAGAAGAACTGGGGGCACTCCAGGGTCTTTGGTCTGAGCAACTGGGTGGTAGTGATGACATCCACTGAGGCAGAGAGAAAGAGGATGGGGCAGTGGCGGGGAGAGAATGAATCTGTTCTGGCCATGTTAATTTTTAGATGCATACTAGATGCCTATTTTCTAAGGTTTGGGCAGCTGCATACTTTATCTTGTTTACATGCTAATCCTTACAATACCCATGAGTTTGGTGGTTTCTTCTTCATTGACCGAACAGTGAAGTGAGGATAAAATGGGCTAAGAAATTTACCCCAGTTTGCACAGCCCGTCAGCGGCAGGGCTGGGTTGGGCTGGATGCCTGAGAGTCTCACTAGTGCTCATACTAACCCCCAGAAACCAGCCCATGCATACTGAGCTCTACCTTATGTCTCTGGGGACTTTAAAAGTGGGTCTTTAGAAAGTTTGGGAATAGCCTTCAGAGATTGCAGTATGGCAGCCCAGAGACCACATCCCACCCTCTGATGCATGGAATGGAGTGTGAGGTGTTTTTAATGAGGGAGAGCTTTTCTTGTTCATTTTATTGGCCTGCAGAGTGTTAAAAAAAGAAGAAGAAAGAAAGATCATTGGTTTGGACAAGTGTGTGTTCTCCAGGCACCATGCCAAGCTCCTCCATTCCCACCTGCCTGCTTCATACACCCATGTTACTTGGTGGGTCTGGGAGGCATTGCAGGGTCCCTTGCTCTGGAGGAAGCCAGGTACAGCGGCCTCTGCAGACTGGTCCTCAGCTTGGTCCTCGCACATCAGGAAGCGAGCCCTGTGGCCCCTGCCCTGACCCACAGGCTTGGGGCCTGGGCTGTGCTTGATTTGCATTATCAGCTACCAAAGGCAGGCACTTCAGCAGTAAGAATTTTTGTCTTTCTGACTCAATAAATATTGAAACTATCCCACCTCTTTCCCTGTATTATCGCTATTATTTTGCTAACATAATGAGGCTTGGGGGCATTGTTTTTCTCCATCGGCAGCTTCTTGGCTTTTCTTTCTGGTGATATAATCAGTGTAATGGTGCCCTTCAGCATCATCAGACATGCCTGGAGCTGAGTGAAGTCTGCAGTCAGGGAGGCTAGGAGGAGCACACAGCCCGCCACAGCAGCTCTGTCTGCCTGGCTCCCCTCCGCGGAGAGGGCCATGCTGGGCTACCTGAAGTGGCAGAGCAGTGTTGACAGGAAGATCTCACCGCAGAACTGACATGACCACCCCAGGTAGCCTTGAGCATTGCTCTGGAGCTGATGGCACTTTTCAGAGCCAGGGAGGGAGGCCAATCTGCCTCCATCTGGACAGGTTTAAGTATTCCAAGTGCAACCAGAGAGGAAAGTGCCCCTGGGCTCAGTCAGGGTCCCAGCCAGGCTGGGCTAGGACAAGCAGAGCACACCTAGAGAGCAGCAGGACTCTTCACACAGTTCGGGGGTTGACCTCTTTAGTAAAAGATGTTTGAGTCTATATCCCCAGTATATATATTTTTTGTATTATGTATATTGAAATGCATAAAGACAAATAGAAAAGTATAAAGCTAACTGTAAATTATTACAACTAGAAGTTATGTTTTCTTCCCTGCCCCTGTGGATCATGGCAGTGTACTGTCTCCCATTCTAACCCCACCTGCACCCCCAGCTTGAGCCTGCTGGCCTAGAGCTAGTGCAGTGGAAGAACAGTAGGTAGTCAGCAAATTTGGTTCCCAGTCCCAGGTCTGCTGATTAATTGTCTCTTCTTGCCTCACTGTCTCACTTCTTCCAGGTCTGTGTAAATGCCACTTTCTTAGGTCTTTGCAGACCACCTCACCCTATGCCAATTAGCATCCCACCTCCCTGTTAGCCCCTCTTCCCCTACCCTGCTTTATATTTCCTAGAAGTACTTACTGCTACCTGACAGATTTATATATATATTTTGCACATTGTCTATCTTTCCCCATGTAGCTCCATGCGAGCAAGGATGGTCTGCTCTTCTCTGCTCTGTACCTGACCCTATACTAGGAACACAATAATATTTGTTGACTGAATGAATTCACCTTCTTTCTATATAATCTAATGCTGCTGAGTGAAACTTTGTAATGAAGGAGAGATGGAAAATGTCTTAATGCTTGAAAGGAGGATTTAGAAGGTAGAGGTGGAATCATTTTAAGGAATGTCTACTTGGTTGGAAGACACCATTGTTATCTTTCCTCATGGTTGGGGAACAGAAACTGTAAGTAATTGAATTTCTGTTGACTACCAGGCACTGTGCTGACATGGTGATTGATAGATAGATAGTCCAGACAGGTAGGTAGATAAATAATAGATAGCTAAAAAGAAAGAATTTCATATTTAAATAACCCAATGAGTTAGTTTCCTTATCTCCAATTTATAGATCAAAGTGAAAAACAAAAAGCAAAAAATAAAAGCCTTAGGCCCAGAAACTCAAGTGTGTCCATCTCCAAGGTACCCAAGGCATGGCTGGCACATGGCAGGCACCCAGTGACTATCTGTGAGGTGAAAGAAAGCCCCACTGTGCACACTCCTAGAGCTTCTCAAGAGGATGGTGAGTATGTACCCAGGGAGGCCAGAAGTCATCACCTGCAACAGCCTACCTTAAAGCCCACAGGGTCCCTTTGACCTCTAGCTTTTTACTTTCAAAATTCATGTTAATTTTTGCACTTCCTTCATATTATAAAATAAACTCCTCTTGTTTGTTTTACTCTGAAATTGATGCTTTTGAATATTTAACCACTTACAAAATTAAAAAAAAAACTTCAATTAAAAGGGAGTCTGCTCCTGATAGGAGTTTTGTACACCCAGGAGCTGTCCAGCCCAATATGCAAAGGCCACTGTGGAGCCCGGTATGGGGTCTGGTCTCTTCCACGCTGCTCAGCGGGATCTCATGCCACTTGTCCCTGTGTAAACATCACCTGTCCAGAGGAAACGGGATGTTCACTTCCAAGCCCAAGCCATCTGTTGTTTCAGACCTGGATGGTGGTTGCACCTGGGCAAACAGGGCCTTCAGCAAACAGTGCCTTGCTGGCCCCCTGATAAGGGGTTGACTCTCAAGCAGATTTTATAGCTCTGCCCTTCATCCCTAGTTAGGGAGTGGGTGGGGAGAGTTTGAGATATCCCTGAAGCTGTTGGAATAAACTTTATGACTTGTTGTCTATAAAGCAGAAGTCCAGTGTGGAATGTGAAATGGACCACCGAGACTTGGCCCACAGGACTTTCGTGTCAGAGAACTGAGGGCCTCTGACAAGGACCTCTTTTTGGATTAATGCTTCAGTGGCTGAGGTTTCAGTCATCCTTTAACATGGGAGTGAAGGCGTTCCACTGACTCTCAGCTAAGGGTTCTTCACTCGTTGTATCTTTTTTTGCCTCTTCCTGGAAACCCAATCCATGCATGTTCAGAGTCATGCAGTGGCTTACAACTGGAAGGACTTTTAGATGCCATCCAGCCTAGGCACTTCCCAGATGGGAAACTAAGACCCGGAGACAGAAATGGAGGCCCATCCCACGGCAGTCTGTCAGTCTGCAGCCTTACAGGTCGGGGCTGTGCGGGTGGTGCCCTGGATGTCTGTCTCTGTTGAATGTCTCTGTTGTAGTTGTTGAATGAATAAAAGGAGGATTGGGGTTCCAAAGGGAATAGAACATGGTACAATGTGAGGGTACTGGGGAGAATTGAGCAGTTCTGGGAAAGCTCAAGAAATACGGGATGGACAAGAAAGGAGTGTAGGACGAGCAGCCCTTGCAGGATGTAGAGCTCCTGAGGTACTTACAGGCCAGCAGGCAGCAGGGCGAGCTGGGGACAGTGATAGGACTGAGAATGGGAGAGACAGTGGGATTTGGGGGGAACAACTGGGAGGGATCATATCAAGGAAGAGAGTGAACACCCTCGGCCTTGTGAACCACTTAAATAAATCAGAACACAGATTGTGATTCTTTGAAAAATCACCAGTCTTGATGCTAGACAGTGGCATTGGAAGCCAGGGACTTTTGATTCCCTGGTGGCCCAGCCTGTATTTTCCAGGGGCCCTCTGCTCCTTTGAGGCTCAGTACCCTTCCACTAGCAGGGCAGGGCCCTTGGCAAAATGGAGCCTGGTCCCTGGAGACAGGTATACTCAGTTGCAGTGTCATCCCTATGGCTGCCTGCCAGCACTTTCCCCATTTGGGTGACAGATTAGAGCAAGAAAGAGATTGTGGGAGTGGGAGGGTCCCTAGACCATCTGGTCCATTCCCATCTACTGCATTAGGGTGAGTGGAGCTGGTGCCCAGAAAGGGTGAAGGACCTGCCTGTGGGCACACAGCAAGACAGCGGCAGAGCCACTATGAAAAGTATCACAATACTTTACTATTGTTGATCTTTTGATGTTTTCTCCCTCCTACAGCTTCCTCTACAAAAAAAATTTATAAAGCCCCAATCCTTGGCAAGGACCCTTGATGCCTACTTTAACATCAGTGACCCTCTTAAGCCATGTTAACTCTGAGGTAGTTGCTACAGAAGTTTATGCATCTTCAAACATTTGCCCAGTGAGACAAATGGTGTTTCTGGCTAGAGAATGTTGTTCCAGTGAGTCAGGTATTTCCCAGGTTCATAGTCCTTAGAATTCTGTTTATGTGAGCTTTTAACATGTGGTCTATACCTCTCCTGCAAAACAGTTGTAAGGTCAAGGAAGTATAAAAATTAATGCCTACTAGATCCCCATCTTAAAGAGACACAATGAACTTTAACATATTAAACACCCTGAGAAGTTCTGTACTTAAAAAAATCCCAGCAGCTCTTTTTGTATAATCCAGAGTTTCTCATGCTTATTTTACCTCAGAACTCTTTTTGCATGGAAATTTTGGCTTCTCACAGAGCTGGTCTTCCTTGCACCCCAGACCAACTACATCATTTACACAAGCGAGTACCCAACCTTTACTTTTTATTTTATGCACTTCCGATTTTTTTTTACACTTCCGATTTTTAATGTTAATAGTAAAATATACAGAAAACAATGTCATATAGGCCTTCTGAAAAGGGGTGGGAGTGGGGTGCACCCCCAACCAGTCTTTTGCTGCTTCTAACTAGAAAGACAGAAGACAGCTTCACAAGGACTTTATATTTTTGTGATTCTGTTTTCATTGTCTAGGAAAGCCTACAGGCTCTTTCCATTTTGTGAAAAGAGCAAAACACATCCTCTGCACGAATGGCTTTCAGGACAGGCCAGAAAAGAACTCACCATTTAGGAAATTGCATCAGTGATGCTCACATAGGCAGAGTGTCATTGCGCTTAAGTGGGTTTGAATCCTGCCATCACGAGGTAAAGTTCTTTAATCTGGCCGTGTCTCAGTTTCCTCACCTGTTGAATGGGGTGCTCATAGGACCTGCCTAAAGTTGTGTTGAAGATTACATGAGATTCACGTGAAGCCTTTTGAATGGCGCCCAGTGCAAAGCCAATTCTTACTGAGTGATATTGCTATCACTGGAATGAGAGCTCTGTGTAGGCAGCGTCTAGAACAGGGCTGGCACATAGTAGATGCTTAGTGAAGATTGGTTGACTGAGTGAGAAAATAAAGGGATGGTCTTCTTCATGTGGAGAGCAGAGCACATTTCTGAGGGTCATATTCCAACAAAGTAGGGCAGCCGTGGAAAAGTAAGCTGCTTTCTGCAGGGCATGGCTTTTGCTTCCTCTGCCCTACCCTCTCTGTGCATGACTGAGGAGCCAGCACCCAAGAGGAGGCAAGTCACAGTGTGGAACTCAGAAGCGGAGCACGAGGTGATTTCCTGGAAGGTGACAGTGTCGTCTGAGCATTTCAGGCCTCGAGGTTCCAAGCCTTGCGGATTTCTATTCCTGGTTACTATACGCAGGTCTGTGTTTGCCCCAGCCGGAGAGCTGCCAGCATGAGAACTGTTTACCTTTGGAGCATCACAAGAAAGATGCCGCCCATGGAGCTGCTCTCAGAAGGGGAAGTGCCCCGAACTGTAATGGGAGCTGAGGACCCCTTGGCCGCCGTGACACTGTTGCCCCAAAGACTCCGCTTTCCCTCCTCTGTGGATTGGCACCACAAAATAGCCTGTGAACCCTTGGCCTGCTGATGTTGATTTTACCCTCTCTTGAGGAAACAAAACTGAGGCACTGGACCAAAATAAACAGCCCAGAGGCTGTGCTGACCCGGCTCTGCTGGGAAGTGTGATATTGATTTGCCCCTGGCCTCTCTTTGCCTTCAGTAACCTCAGCTCTGCCAGCATGCCTAAGTGGGGAGGTTGAGTCCACTCCATTCCATGGCAGTATGCTCATCCATACCCACACCTGAAATGTTTATTCCTAAAGGAGCCATGGTTTGCCTAGAGTTAGTTAGTTTTGAGGACTGTGAGTGACCTAGCCCTCCCAGTGTCTGGCTGGAGGTGAGAAGTGACACCGCAAGCACAGCCTACCTGTCTCACCCTCTCTGGCTGGAGAGCATAGTGGCAGCCAGTCCAGCGAGTGGCAGAGGCCTGAGCAAAACGTGTGGCCAGCCAGGCTCACAGCCTTGGCCCTCTGGTCCAGAATGCCTTAGGCTGGGGATACTTGTGGCTGAGGAGCAGTGTGTATCAGACTGATCTCTGGAGAGAGGCGAGCAGAAACGCTCAAGGCCTACTGCTGAATGCTGTCTTCCAGGAAGGGCAGCTGGAAAGAGGTCAGCTGTGATTGAGCTGGGCCTGAAGTGCCTCTGGCTTTCCCAAGAGGTTCTAATAGCCAGTTAGGGTAGATCTCTCCAAAGACAAAAGCCTGGGTGAGCCTATGAATTACTTCAAAGCTGACTCAGCTTCTCGGTTCTGCAGCTTCCGTTTTCCCAATCCCTGGGTCATTTGCTTCTCTTATCCAGAGAGTATTCTGTGAGAGTAGAGGGTGGGTGGCTCAGAAACGAGGACCAGCACTCGTTTTAGTGACTACAGTGGGTATGCAAAGGGCCCCTCAAACTCAAGGATTCTTTAAGAGAGCACATTCTAGAATGAAGAATTGAAGAAACCAGTCTGCCTCTCTCCCCAAGGTCACCCGTCTAAGGTAGAGAGACCTGTTTCCCTGGGGGCGGTGAGTGCCCGGCCATCTGCAGCTGCACCTTGCAGGACTTACTGATGTTCAGCCACCAGCCTCCCCCGAGGTGTTATCCATGTCTTTCTCACCCCCAGCTCCTCAGGGAGTTTAAATATGGGGCTGGTGCTTGAGCTCCACAAGCACCCATTCTCCAGCCAGGCAGAGATGCTTACCCACAACTCACAACTGAGGCTGCAGTTGGAGGTGGGGCAAAGGGTATCAAGTTCATACCCTCTTGAAGGCTGATGATTAAGACAAGTTATTTCTTGTAGCATTTAGCTCCCTCAAAGAAATTCCAGGACTTCCCTCTGATTCCAGGTGGCTTCAGGATGTTAATAAAATGCTCAGTCCATGTAGATAATCCAGAAACTTAGTATAGATTAGAATCGTAGAGAAGACTAGAGCTTAGAGAGGGCATGCAGCCTGGCCCATTCACAGGTGAGGAAGCTGATGCCTGCAGACACCACAGGGATGTAGCTGAATGACTTCCACTCTGGCCACCTCTGCCATCCACCATTTCCCCTTGGCTCCTGGGGCATTGCCCTAGAGCACACAGTCATCTAAAACTTGTCTGCAAAGGCAGTACTCATGGCATAATGCTTTCTAAGACAGAACCTTCCATTTTCCATGGCACTTTGATGGAGTATCTCTTGCCCTCCTTGGGTCTCCCTGGCCATTTTGCTGTGTAGGCTTCATCTGAACTCTGTGACCTTCACCCTCTGTCCATAGCACCCAGCTCTAGACTGGGGCTAAGAAAGCATAACCCTACCTTATAGCTATCCACTTACTCATTGGACTAAGATGAATATGCATTGATTCTGGCAAGAGGTGAGATGTTTATCTTTATCATGTGCCCTGTGTGGATCTCATGGCCATGTGTAAAATAGGAAAGTAGAAAATGGAGTGGCACTTCATGTATATGACTTGGGTCTTTGTCATTTGGTATCATTACAAACAGAAATGAAGACTCATTTTCACCTGAGATGCTGATGGTTGTAGTCATAATACAGTTTAACATGGGGAAACTTAAGCATCAGTGGGTTTTTTTTGAAAATTGAAGTGTAGTTTATGTACAGTCTTACATTGGTTTCAAGTATACAATACAGTGTTTCAACAGTTAGCCATATTATTAAACCTTCAGCCCAACTAGTACAGTTACTGTCTATCAACATAGGAAGATGTTACAGAATCATTGAATATATTCTCCATGCTGTACTACCATCGTCATGACCAGCTTATATTTTGATTGAGAATTTTTGTGCCCCTTTATCCCCCTTACCCTTCCCACCCACCCCAACCCCTCCCCCACGGTAATGACTAGTCACTTCTCAGCACTTCTCAGTGTCTGTGAGTCTACTGCTATTTTGTTCATTTCGTTTTATTTTGTTTTTACATTCCACAAACAAGTGAAATCATATGTTGTCTTTCTCCATCTGGCTTATTTTGCTTAGCATAATACCCTCTAGGTCTATCCATGTTGTCCCAAAATGCAGGATTTTTTTTAATGGCTGTATAATATTCTATTGGGTATATGTACCACATCTTCTTGACCTGTTCATCTATTGAGGGACACTTTGTTTGCTTCCATATCTTGACTATTGTAAATAAGGTGGCAATAAACATAGGGGTGCATATATATTTTTGAATCAGGGATTTTGCTTTCTTCGGGTAAATTCCTAGAAGTGGAATTACTGGATCATATGGTATTTCTATTTTTCGTTTTTTGAGGAACCTCCATAGTGCTTTCCACAGTGGCTGCACCAATTTACACTCCCAGCAACAGTGTAGGAGGGCTCCATTTTCTCCACATCCTCACCAACATTTTTATTTCTTGTCTTTTGGATAGTAGCCATCCTAGCTGGTGTGAGGTTATATCTCATTGTGGTTTTTGATTGGCATTTTCCTGATGATTAGTGATGTGGAGCATCTTTTCATGTGCCTATTGTCCATCTGTATTTCTTCCTTGGAAAATGTCTGTCCAAGTCCTCTGCCCATTTTTTAATCAGGTTATTTGTATTTTTGATGTTGAGTTCTTTATATATTTTGGATGTTAACCCCTAAATGTATAAATCATTTGCAAATATATTCTCCCACACTGTAGGATGCCTTTTTGTCCTACTGATGGTGTCCTTTGTTATACAGAAGCTTTTTAGTTTGATGTAGTCCCACTAGTTCTTTTTTTTATTTTGTTTCCCTTGCCCAAAGAGATGTGGCCAGGAAAACACTGTTCATGCTTATGTTCAGGAGATTTGCCTGTGTTTGCTTCTGAGAATTTTTTGGTCTCATATTTTACATTTAAGTGTTAAATCCATTTCAAATTTACTTTTGTGTATGGGGTTAGGTAGTAATCTAGTTTCATTCTTTTGCATGTAACTGTCCAGCTTTCCCAACACCCAATTACTGAAGAGAATATCTCTTCCCCATTGTATAGCCATGGCTCTGCATCGTATGTTAATTGACCATATATCTGGCCTCTATGCTGTTCCATTGATCTATGGGTCTGTTCTAAGCATCAGTCTTAAAATGACGACTTTGTGAGCCCAGGTCTCCCCTTGAATTTAGGCAGTCATTTTTATTCCACTTCTTAGGTAAAGAGGAAACTGTGTTCTCCCGTCATTGCCTCCCAGGTCTTTCCTAAAGCTGCTGAACTAGTTGACCTTTGCTGGCAAATCCACATTGGTCTCTGAGGAGAAGAAATGAGCGGTATAGGCAATCCTGGCAGTAGCTTGAAGGATTGAATCCAACCTTAGGCAGAAAAACAGAACATGTTGGAGAAAAGGGAGCCTGTTTTAAATTGTATCTTTTTATTCCCTCCACAGCACACACATTCACGCACTCACACACACACATGTCATTCAGTTTGAAGCCATGGAGTTAACTGTCAGAGGTAGATTGGAAGAGAGCTAAGGGAAGTAGAGGTGTCCTTCTTAGAGACCTTGGAGATTCCGGATATGACTTCCAAATAAGTCTGCACCACACTGGTCAAGGTCCGCCCAGTCACTTTACTTGGCCAAGATCAGAGAGCTGAAGTACCGGTCTTTGGCCATCCTATAAACAAGCCTCCTGTTCCCCGTCCAGTGCTGTGCTACACTACACCACGTTGCTTCTCCCCTGGAGTGACCTTTCCAAGCTGGCCGGTGACGCACTAGAGCAAATCGGTCTCACGGCATTACCGTCACACCGAATGTCTCTATTCCAAAACTCAGAGATCCTCTGTAACCATCACACACCTTATCGCTTTAACAGACTTTTGTTTGTCTTACAAAGTCAGACTCACCAATACAGAATAAAGTTTTACCACCATTAAATATTTTCAGATTCTAAATGCATTCCAAAACAGGCAACCTGAAGTGTAATGTCAGGTACCTCACCTATAAGATGGGAGTAATAACGGGACCGAATGTATAAAGTTGTTATGAGGATTGTACATAAAGTGCTTAACACATTGCTGACACATACTAAAAATTCAAAGAATATTTGCTATCATCATCGTTTTATTCTCTCTTTTGTGTTTAGATTGGTCTCCTTTATAGTCGTAGATGTTATCAGCCAACGCAAACAAATATAAAGAATCAAAGAACTAAAGAGTAATGACATTAGCCTAGTGAGCGTTTTGTAGTCATTCAACAGGTATTTATTAAACACTCTGTGCAGGGCATAGAGCTGCACATTGGGGTGAATGAGATCGGTGTGGCCCTACCTTCATGAGCCCTGCCCTTGTGGAGGGGAGCAGGCATTTAACGGGTAACCACCAGTGTGTGGTCTCACCACATGGCTGCCCTGTTGTCTGAGAGAGGAGGAGAAATCATGCTGTTCCAGCCAGGAGAATGCAGCAATCTCCCTGGAAATCAGTCTGTATAAATTTAACTCTGGGGGAAAAACACAGCCGTTCCATTTCCAAAGTGGAGTTCTCCCCCCATGTGTTTTTGGGAAGCACAGATGCCTTGGCGTTTTCCCTCTAACAATAACAGAGATTGTTCACAATTATGAATGGTTTGGGTTGACTTCAGCTCCAACAAAACCATGAATCATTTCATAACTTCTGAAATTGCAAAGAAATAACAAACACTCTGATTCTAGAAAAAAAATGGACAAGTTATGGAGCACAAAGTCATCTAAATTAAAATGTGAATCCTGTTTTGTTTTTTAGCAGCTGCACATTGCAGGGCCAGCTGGCAGTGGACAAAAAGCCAAGCTGAGTTTCTAGGTACCTGGTGTACCACTTGCACAGTCTCATCTGTGAGATCTTTAACTGGCTACTATGCAACCTCCTTTCTCCATCTTTCTTAAAGCTTTGAACCAAGAAGCATTATTGCATGTATTTTACCGTGTTCTAAGGAAGTGATGGGAAAGGAGCTGCATGGGCCTGAGGCCCAAGTGACAGAGGGTCTCCATCATGGGTCCCCATCAGAGATACCCACCTGCACATACACCCTAGGGGCCACTTTTCCCAGCAGATCTGTTGGATCTTCCTGATACCTGGCCACAAGGTGAGGTTTTTGAAAAGGTGGGCTAAAAGGGTCAGGCTTCCCCAATCTGTGACAGCCTGTAAGGTGCCAAGAGGGGCTAGGATCTGAGATTCAGGCTGGCAGCTCCTTCTCTTCCCTCTTAATCTAGAAAGGTGGGTGTTTCTTTTAAAAGGTGCATCCTGGCCATGGACACCCAGATGTCCTTGCCCATGCATGCATTCAGAGGCACAGGTGGGTTCTCACCTCTTGGACCAGAGAGAGGATTAAGTCATGGGGACAAACACATGATAACAGTGCCACAGTATCCAAATCTTCCTCCCCCATTCTGCTGGTGTTTTTTTTTTAATATTAGTAATATCAACATAGCTATTAAAACTTGTTAAAATGATACTTCTTTTAGAAAACAGGCTCAGGGGAGCCCTAGTTTCTCCCCAACTTTGCTTCTGCTCCTGGTCTGTTTCTACCTTGGGAGGTACAAAACAGACAGCAATCGACTCAGACCCATTGGTATAACATGCCCTTCTTATTTTGGCGGGGGGGTTATTTTATTTTATATAAGTTAATTTTGATATCATTAATCTACAATTAAATGAGCAATATTATGGTGATTACACTACCCCCTTCATCAGATTCCCCCCACCAACCCCATTACAGTAACTGTCCATCAGCATAATGAGATGCTATAGAATCACTACTTGTCTTCTCTGGGTTGTACAGCCCTCCCATGCCCCCCTAACATTACATCTGCTTATCGTAATGCCCCTTTTTACCCCTTGTCCCTCCCTTCCCACCCATCCTCCCCAGTCCCTTTCCCTTTGGTAACTATTAGTCTGTTCTTGGGTTCTATGAGTCTGCTGCTGTTTTGTTCCTTCAGTTTTTTTCTTAGTTCTTATACTCCACATATGAGTGAAATCATTTGGTACTTGTCTTTTTCGTCTTGGCTTATTTCACTGAGCATAATACTCTCTACCTCCATCCATGTTGTTGCAAATGGTAGGATTTGTTTTCTTCTTATGGCTGAATAATATTCCATTGTGTATATGTACCACATCTTCTTTATCCATTCATCTACTGATGGACACTTAGGTTGCTTCCATTTCTTGGCTATTGTAAATAGTGCTGCAATAAACATAGGGGTGCATCTGTCTTTTTCAAACTGGGTTGCTGCATTCTTAAGGTAAATTCCTAGGAGTGGAATTCCTGGGTCAAATGGTATTTTTATTTTGAGTTTTTTGAGGAACCTCCATACTGCTTTCCACAATGGTTGAACTAATTTGCAGTCCGACCAACAGTGTAGGAGGGTTCCCTTTTCTCCACATCCTCGCCAACATTTGTTGTTGTTTGTGTTTTGGATGTTGGCCATCCTCACTGGTGTGAGGTGATATCTCATTGTGGTTTTAATCTGCATTTTCTCTGATGATTAGCGATGTGGAGCATCTTTTCATGTGCCTGTTGGCCATCTGAAATTCTTCTTTTGAGAAGTGTCTATTCATGTCCTCTGCCCATTTCTTAATTGGATTATTTGCTTTCTGTTTGTTAAGGTGCATGAGTTCTTTATATATTTTGGATGTCAACCCTTTATCAGATACGTTTTTTATGAATATATTCTCCCATACTGTAGGATGTCTTTTTGTTCTACTGATGGTGTCCTTTGCTGTACAGAAGCTTTTCAGCTTGATATAGTCCCACTTGTTCATTTTGCTTTTGTTTCCCTTGCCCGGGGAGATATGTTCATGAAGAAGTTGCTCATGTTTATGTCCAAGAGATTTTTGCCTATGTTTATTTCTAAGGGTTTTATGGTTTCATGACTTACATTCAAGTCTTTGATCCACCTTGAGTTTACCTTTGTGTATGGGGCTAGACAGTAGTCCAGTTGCATTCTCTTACATGTGGCTGTCCAGTTTTTCCAATACCAGCTGCTGAAGAGGCTGTCATCTCCCCATTGTATATCCAAGGCACTTTTATCAAATATTAATTGACTGTATATGTTTGGGTTAATGTTTGGATTTTCTATTCTGTTCCACTGGTCTGTGGGTCTGTTTTGTGCCAATACCAAATTGTCTTGATTACTGTGGCTTTGTAGTAGAGCTTGAAGTCAGGGAGCGTAATTCCCCCTGTTTTATTCCTCCTTCTCAGGATTGCTTTGGCTATTAGGGGTCTTTTGTGGTTCCATATGAATTTTAGAATTATTTGTTCCAGTTCATTGAAGAAAGCTGTTGGTAGTTTGATAGGGATTGCATTGAATCTGTAGATTGCTTTAGGTAGTATAGCCATTTTGACAATATTTATTCTTCCTAGCCAAGAGCATGGGATGCATTTCCATTTGTTAGTGTCCTCTTTAATTTCTCTTAGGAGTGTCTTGTAGTTTTCAGAGTTCAGGTCTTTCACTTCCTTCGTTAGGTTTATTCCTAGGTATTTTATTCTTTTTGATGCAATTGTGAATGGAATTGTTTTTCTGATTTCTCTTTCTGTTAGTTCATCGTTAGTGTATAGGAAAGCAACAGATTTCTGTGTGTTAATTTTGTATCCTGCAACTTTGCTGAATTCAGATATTAGTTCTAGTAGTTTTGGAGTGGAGTCTTTAGGGTTTTTTATGTACAATATCATGTCATCTGCAAATAGTGACAATTTGACTTCTTCTTTACCAATCTGGATGCCTTGTATGTCTTTGTTTTGTCTGATTGCCGTGGCTAGGACCTCCAGTACTATGTTGAATAACAGTGGAGGGAGTGGGCATCCCTGTCGCCCTTCTTATTCTTAATAATATTTTTTGTGGCACAGTTAATACTTGTAGATTAATTGGAATATATACACTTTAAAATAGAAGAATAGAAATATAACCTCGTGTCTTACTACTCAAGGAAGTCAGAGTTACCATTTTGGTCCATGTATTTCCAGACTTCTTTCAACACAAGTATAGCATGTATATATGTTTTTAAACAAAAATGAGTATCAAACTGAGCACATAATTTTGTTACCCCTCTTTACACTCAGTATACATTCTGAACATTTTCCTATGTCAACAAATTTAATTGCATATCACTTTGTATGCTCTGCAGATCTCTTGAAAGAGCTTTCCTTTTGCTTCTCTCTTTCTGCTATTAGAGACAGCAGAAAATACACTGCCATTGCATCACAGACTCGCATCTTGGGCACCCTTGAGTTTTGTGCTGGCCCATCACAAATACTCCACCTGAGACCCTTCCTGCTCTCAGTTGTAATTATGAGTAAGCTCAGTCCATCAGCCATTGTCCGAGTGAAGTCCAGCTCTATTAAAATGCACTGCCAGCTTTGGCACTATGGTAACTGTGGGAAATTGCTGTAGTGCCACTTAGAAGCACTGAGTAGGTTGTCTCAACAAAGAAAAAGAGACCATGTTTTATCAGAACTCTCTTTGGTAATCAGATGCTTTAATGAAGAGCAACCAGGTCAGCCTTCCCCTCCCCAGCCTAGGCTTCCTGCAGTTGGGAAAAACCCTCTAGGGACAGAGAGGATCCTAGGGACATACTGGACAGACCGTCTCCAGCTGCTGAGCCCATCGGGATTGGTAAGGCACCGCCAGATAAGAATATCAGTGTCCCCTTTTGGAGCCTACATCCAGAAGTGCTACGGCAACATATTTTTCAGGTTGTAATGAAGAATTGTTTCAGTGATGAATTCTAGAGATAACTGCTGAATGTTTATTATTCTGGGGAGAGAGTTAAGAATTTCCACACTTAGAACAGATTGGCTAATGTGGGAAGTACTGCTTATAATCCAGGTGCTGGCCCCTTGTAAGTGTCATTGTTAATTTTATCACTGGAGCCTTCAGCCATGGATCTCTTTCCCAAGGTGGATGAATAGGATTGCCATTTGTTCATTAAAAGATAGAAACAGATAGCATACAGCATTGTAGGGTAGGTGACTCAGCAGAGGCTGTGGCAGTGCCATTTGGTTGGAGGGCCGGGGTATTTCAGCAGCTGTCCTTGAGCCATTCAGAAAGAGTCCTATCTCCACAAAGGTGTGCAGAGGTCAAGCTTTTGACTCAGAACAACCTGCCATTGCCTCCTGGGACTGCTGAAAATTAATGGGTGGTGGTCCAGAAAGTGAAGCGAGAAGCCTCACATAACACACCTTGGATTCAGAGCAGGGGCTTGGTCAGAAAAGAGATGGGCACTCTTCCTCAGCGTCACCTGCAGGCCACTTCAGTGGCCTCAAGGGATGTGTTGTCACATTGGTTTTGGCTCTGTCTAGGCAGGGCTCAAGAGTGGCAAGAGGCAGGCATGGGACGCTTGCTCTTGTGGACACTATTCCCTAGGCCCTGCTTGTCTGTCTGATTATGGAAGGTTTTTTGCTGCCCCCATATCCAAATCCGTCACTGGGCACCCCCCTGTGGCCTCGCCTCCAGGCGTCTGTGGGGAGGCAGATGTGGACACCAGTAACTTCCCTCCCTAAGGTGGTATCGGTTTTCAGCCCCTTCCCGTAAATGGCTTGTATGTTGTTCCATCAGTGCATCATGGCCCTGTTTAATGCTTTATTGGGTGGGTCCCATATATGTATGCATTCAAGTATGTCAGTTCTTCTGTGTCACGAACTTTTATCTTAATCTCTTATCAGAAGCTTATTTTTCCCATTTCTGTAGACCTTTGCCAGTCCTTCTGTGGAATGCTTATGCAAGATCCAATGTGGAACTTCATGACTTGATCCTGATTTAATTGGTTGATCTTAGATTATGATTTCCACTCTCTCTCTCCAGGCTCAGGGCTACTTATGGCCAGGTGCTGAAGGTGACAAGGTTATGAGCTATAAAGGTGTTCTGAAGTGGGGTCATCCTTTAGCACCCAGGTGTGGGAGGTGTGTTTAGAAAACTGTAACAATGTAAGTGCTCTATGGGCCTAGTTTGATTTGTCTCAGCTCAGGATGGCTACGCTTGTGCAGACCAGGTGTCAGCCAAGGCCAAAGTGCCCCCAGGGGAAAAGTGCTCCGTCCAGCAGGATGTGGCTTTGGCATCTCGCTCTCTCTAGGGCTCTGTAGTCCTCATACTCTGTGGGCCTGGTGGCCCAGGCTCTGCTCACCGCTTCATGGATCAGGGGCAGAACTCAAGAACCAAGTAGTCCTGCCCTGCAGCCCAAGGGAAGCTGTACATGGCTCTTCTACAGACCCTCCAGGGCTCTGCCACTGCCTGTGTGGAATTTTTCCCAATGAGTGCAGAGCACCTGGGGTGGGTAACAGTGTCAAGAGCCTATGTTGTGATGCTGACCATCAGGGAACGCCAGTGTGAGTGAGCAGCAGAGCTGGGGGCTGAAGTGTCACTTCTCACGCCCCTTCCTAGTGTGCAACATTGGAGGTGCAAGGGTAACTATACATTGGACACCCCTCAGTCACTAAGTGGGGGGAAGTGAGCCCCTTTTCTGTTCTCTTCGAACTTTTCTCAAGTTGAAAAGTTTCAGTTGGGCACTAGGATGCCTTGAACATCCCTCTAAGGCAATGCATTTGAGTGTTTTTTTAACAGAGAATTTTATTATATGGTTTTAGTCTGTGGTTTTGTTTCCACTGTACTTGCTTTCATGATTATCTCCTCTTTAAAGCATGTAATAATGCTTTTCTCTTTAAGGCAGATATGTAAAATTTCTTTTTTAAATAATAAGTTATATTTGTTTCCAGTATGTAGAATTAAGTTAAACTACCAAGGTAATCAAGTGTAGTAATACACAGCTATACACAAAAATCATGAGGGCGATCCTTGTGTGACTAAAGTTTGAGAAATGCTAAATCAGACCTGCTCTTTTTCTTACTGTGCAGTCCAATGCTCCTTCTTGCCAGGGCAGCTGAGAAGGCATTTTGATTGAGTGTGTGTGGATTATATCACTCAACAGAGTTCCTGATTACAGGCCTGTGGGAGCTGAGCCTGAGCAGAGGTCATGCTGTCCACTGGTAAAGACCCTGGTCTTGAGCCTCAGTGGAAAGCCATGCTGGAGAAAATGAAAAGCCCTGGCCTTTGAAATTCCCTGTGCCATACCTGGAAACAGCCCACACTCCAGGGTGGTCACCACCAGAGTCAGAAGGTGCTGTGGAGGTCAGTCAGCCGACTCTCCTGACAGCCTAGGACAGCCTCTGGGGCACAGTAAAAACATTAACAGCTAACATGTATTGAGCTCTTACTATATGCTAGCATTTCACATGGATTATCATATTTACTTATCATAATGCTAAAAGGTAATAATAGTAGTGGTAGTAATAAGAAAAGGAGGAGGAAGAAAAAGATGAAAAAAAAAGTTAACATCTATTGAGTACTCTCCTCCAAATGATTTATAGATTCAACACAATGCCTATCAGAATCCCAGATTCCTTCTTTGTAGAAATTGACAAGCTGATTCTCAAATTCATATGGATTTTCAAGGTACCCATAATAGCCAAAACGATCCTGAGAAAAGAAAAATAAAGTAGGACTTACATCTCCCAGTTTCAAAACTTACTACAAAGCAACGGTAATCAAGACAGTGTGGTACTGGCACAAGGAGAGACATATAGATCAATGGAATAGAATTGAGAGCCCAGAATTAAACTCGTACAGATATGGTCAACTGATTTTTTATAGCAGTGCCAGAACCATTCAGTGAGGAAAGTGCTGGGACAGCTGGATAGCCAATGCAAAAGAATGATGTTGGACCCTTACCTCACAGCATATACAAAAATCACCAAATGGATCACAGACCTAAATGTAAGAGCAAAAACTATAAAACACAGGGATAAGGTGTAATGAGTTTGGTAAAGTGTTCTTAGATACACCAAAAGCACAAGCAACAAAAGAAAAAATAGATAAATTGGACTTCATAAAAATTAAAAACTTTTTGTGCATCAAAGGACATAATTAAGAAAATGTGAAAACAACCCAAACAATATGAGAACATATTTGCAAGTCATATATCCAATAAGGGATTTGTATCCAAAATTTATGAAGAACTCTTACAAATCAGTAATAAAAAGGCAAGTACCCCAATTTAAAAATGGGCAAAGGATCTGAATAGACACTTCTCCAAAGATGATATGCAGATGCTCAATGGTATATACCCTCAGGGAAATGCAAATCAAAAAGCCACAATATACCACTTAACACCCACTAGGATGGCTAGAATCAAAAAGTTAGATAGCAGCTAGTGTTGGTCAAGGATGTAGAGCTATCAGAACCCTCGTACACTACCAGTAGGAATGTAAAATGGTGCAGCTACTTTGGAAAACAATCGTTCCTCAAATGATTAAACATAGAATTATCTTGTGACTATGGTCTGATTTTATAGCTTCATGGTTGGCATAACAACCTAAAAAGACAAATGGATAAACAAAATGTGGTACATTCATACAATGGAATATTATTCAACCATAAAAGGCATGAAGTACTGTACATGCCACAACATGGATGAACCTTGACAGCATTATGCTGAGTGGAGAAAGCCAGCCACAGAAATCACATACTGTATGATTCCATTCATATGAGAGCCCAGAACAGAGAAATCAATAGAGATAGAAAGGTTTCTGGTTGTGTAGGCAAGGGAAGGGACATGCTGGGGGGAGGGAAAGGAGGTGAGAGCTAAAGCCTATAGGATTTCTTTTTGAGATACTAAAAATGTTCCACAATTGACTGTGGTGATGGTTGCACATATCTGTGAACATACCAAAAATGATTGAATAGTACAATTTAAATAGGTGAATGGTATAGCATGTGAATTACATCTCAGTAAAGCTGTTAAAAATATTTACTGAGTACTTACAAAGTGTTGGCACAGTTCTAAGCATTTTACCTATACTAACTCATTTTATTTTCACAATCACCCAGTGAAGCAGGCCCTAATAATGGATAGCCCCCATTTTGCAGCTGGGGAAACTGAGGCAGAGTTGCCCAAGGTATTATGCTTACCTCAGCACCTAAGGAAAACGACGCAGTTTGAGAGCTATGTCTGTGGTTGTGCAGCAGGCACACAATGGAGGCAGAACTGTAGTCTATTGCCAGACCTCTGCTCTTGGCTACTCACTGTGCTGTTCTTAGAGGTAAAGGAAAGGACCCCTGTCTTTGGGGAATTACCATCTACTTGGATGCATGTACATTAAAGAGAAAAAACCAAAAAAACACTGTCTGGATAACCCCTACACTGATTCACTCTGAGACTTCAGTTAAGGCACAGCGTTACTGGGCCTCGGTTCCCTCATCTCTTAAACCATATCTCAGGCTAGATGCAAGAGGGCCCCATCCTGGGGTTTTTGAAGGTAGTAATGTGGGTCTGTGGATCACCTTAAGCCTTTAAGAACAAAAATTCCAGCAGGGTTCCCTCTGCGATCAGGCCCTGCAGGCTGATGAGACCATGATGCGTCCTTGTTCTTGGCTGGAATTACACCCACACAGGGTAGTAACCCTGGTTACCCCAGGCTGATGAGAAGCTTCGCTTGGCAGTTACATATCTGACTCTGCTTAGCAAGAATAAGAAATTGAATCCTTCATTGCTTGAGAAATGCTGTGTGCTGGAACAAACCTCCATAGCCTGTGTCTGGGCCATTTTCCGGGGGAAGGCCAGCTGAAGGTCTGGGGGCTTCCACTTCTTTGTCAAACTCTGATTCTCCAAGGTCACTTGACCTCGTGGGACTTGCCCTGCTCTGGACTCCCAGCTTCCTCTGGTCACTCAGATCCCATAAAGAGGCCTTTCCTCCCCACCCACAGTTCCTGGTGGAGGGCTGGGGCCAAGGTGGGCAGTGGGTTGGTCAGCTGGGCAAGCACCCATGCTGTGAGGAAAATGGGCAGGGCCCTCAGTGCTCTGTGCCAATGCCTGCTTTTCCCTTTCTTTAGGCAGAAGGCAAAGCGCAAGTCCCACTCACTAGCACCGTCCTCGGTCATGCCTGGAGAGTTCTGAAAATAAACCAGATCAAGAGTAATCAAGGTACAGACAGCACTGATGGCCCCTCAGGTCTGCTCTAGCATTAGTGTTCTCCGGCACTAATATTCAAAATATGTTTTACTATAACATTTTCCGCTGAGTAAAATAGTGCCTTTCCGACCAGCCTATGCTAGAGTCTTAGGACACCTGAGCCAGGAAGAAGCCATCAAACCCCATTTATTCTATAGATGAGGAAACCCTTTTGGTTTGTTTTAAAAGATGCCTCATCTACCACTGTTGGTCCAAGGAGCTGTGGCCCCTCGCCGGCCGCTGCTGCTGACCTGATAGTCAGGATCACTGTCCATATGCACAGGCTGTGAGTGCTGCTGCGCGCTGGCAACTACTGGACTCAGTTCATACGCATTTGGCTCAGGACCACAGCCTGGTGCTCCATTTGATTCAGCTTAGCTGGGGCGACACTCAGGTCTTTTGTAGAAGAGTTCATGGCCCTGGCCATTTAAAGGGTGGCGTGCCCCAGGGCAGCCAGAAAGTCTTTCTCACTGACTCATTCATTAACTCACAGGCTCTCTTCTCTGAGTATTGGAGAAGTAGGAAAGAAGCCGGTGTGGATGTATTCCTCCATCAGAAGGTGATGGATATACCTAAGGAGATGGATGTTTTGTAGATATGTGCACTAAATACCCTATGCAAAGGCAGAAAATGGTTGAGTCAGGTGGAGCGCTGGGACTTGACTAGAAGGAGCAGTTATTGGAGGCTAAAGGCCCAGGGATGTTCTCTGGAGGAGACAGAATTTGAGCTGGCCCCTAAGGAAAAAGGAAGGTTTTGGGGACTGACAGGGATAGGGTATACTTTCTCTGTCAAAATATGGCCCCCTGAGAGCAAAGAACTTAACAGTTGGGACACTCACAGTACCAAGTCTGGAGGCTGGAGCTGGGGATGGGGGTGGGGGTACCTTGAAAATCTCTTCCCGTCTCTGTGCTGGGTTTCCCATCCTCAAAGCAGTGGGGCTGGCAAGACAGATGCTCAGCCACTTTCGGCTCTGACTTCTGAAAATCCAGTCCAAGCTCCTCATTTTTTTAGAAGCACTCATGTGCCGCTACCGTCTATTAGGTGCTTACGATGGCCTCACACTGTGCCAAGTGCTTTATGCCCACCAAAAACACCCAGGGAGTCTTAAAGGTCAAGTCACCAAGTTCAGCCATTCACTTAGCAAATAATAGATACTTCTGTGTGCCAGGGACCTAAAAGATGAGCAACACAAATATGGCCTGTGCCCTCATGGAGCTTACAGTTTTATGGAAGAGGGGGACAACAAACACACAAATGAATCTTACTATAAATTGTGACCAATGCAATTTACTGGGCTCACATACACTTGTGCATTTCAGGAGAGGCTAATGGAAGGTGTATAATCCAGACTGGGCATGTTCCCAAGAAAGGGCAGCAGGACTCAGATGCAGATCTTACCAAGTCCAGAGCCCATTCCGTAATGACTCTGCCCTGCTGCTTCCCACCGAGCTGTCTGTAGGGTGCCTGGGTGAGTCAGGGACGTAAGTCAGGTCTCCCAACCCCTGGGTCAACCTTCTTTCCTCACAGCCCATGTGCCACTCAAGTACCACTCAGGGCACATTCCTGTCCCCATGACTGATGGGACATGGCAGAATCCCGCAGTGCCCTCTTTGAGGTGAGGTCAGAGATGAGCCATCTCACACCAAGTTCTCCTTTCCATTCAACTTCAACTTCTCAGGGCTTATAAGTCTCCGGTCCTCCTAAAACAATTGCTAAGCTTTCCTCAAAGGTCATGTTATGGAAAAACCCTGCCTAAATAGTCCAGCTGTCTTCACAAGGGCATCAGTGAGAAAACCTCTTCTGTAGAGCATCTGTGTTCATGGTAACAAATGCAGGCCACAGTCTGGGACATCAGAGCCTCGTACACAGAAGCAAGGATCCTGTTGCAGACATCCCGAGCCGTGCCATCACCAGTGACTGGAGAGTGCTTCTGGATTCCGGATGATCAGCTTCAGTGTCTCCAGGGCAAATACAGTTCTAGGAGACTACCCAGCTGGAAGCCAGAAAGGACAGGGAGCCAGTATGTTCATGAATCAAAGGTCCTTTTCCTCTGCCCAGGATTTTCCTTAGGGAAGAGCTCCCAGCATGTCCATCCCCCAGCACCCTGCTGTGGACCTTGTTCTCTGTGCCCTCCCCACGCCAGCAGTCCTATCCGTGGCCAGCCTGTTGCTGTCCTTCCTCCCTGCTTGCCGCCTCTCTTCTCCTGCAACCCTCCCCCCAGTATAGCCCTCGTATCTCTTTTCCCTGGCCATCAGCCTCTTCAGAAAGATTTTTTAAAGAGCAAAGTTTAATTTATGTCTGCTAACTAAATGAATTAATCAAATAGGCTTTTTAAATGTAATATTTTGTATATATGAAAAGAATATATGACATCAATATGAGGTATTAATAAAATGACCATTTTGCTGAGTTAAATCTCCTAAGTGGCCTGCCCCTAGAGTAACAGCCTCTTTAAGTGGCCATTTTTCCTCTTCTGTCCCCAGTCTAATCCAAAGTCCACATGCCTGCTGAGGCAATCATTACCCCAGAGCACAGAGGCTGGGCCTGGCCATTCTGAGCAGAACATAACCACCTGCGCCTTTCCTCTGCTGCCTCCCTGCCTTGGGGCGCACTGTTTCCTTTACCTGGAATAACCCCACCCACATGTTCCACATCTCTGCCTGTCACACCCACCTCTCCTAGGCCACGAAGTGTCACAGTTTTCCCAAAGCCGCACCTGATTTCTCCAGTCAGCTGTGCTTCCTCCCCCTCTGAGCCCCTTTAGAACACGGGTGGTTTTTCTTTTCTCTTGCAACATCTGACTCTTGCTTTTTACTGAGATTAGTTTTTTCTAGATCTTATATCATCTACTGGATTATAAGCTTCTTGTAGACAGCCCCGTGTCTTTGAATTTGCAGGGCCTAGTCGAGCCCCTTGCACATAATAGATTTGCAATGCTTAATTGGATTACAATAAATTGAACAGTCCTCCCCCAATGTCCAACTCACATCTTCTTCCCTGAAATCATGTAAAAATAGGCACCCATTCATCCCCCTAGGGAGACAGGAGCTCCTTGTGCGGGAATGTGGTTGATTCCTGATAAATACTGCCTGGATGAGTAAATATTTGCAAACATTCTGTCCAAGATAAAGGGTTGAACTCAACACTTTCTAAGACAAAGAATTGTTTAATGTGTATTGCTTCTTGATAAATAACCCCCATGGAATGATATTTGGAATTGCAAATTATCTATCATGTAAAGACAAAGCAATCATGATACTGAATGTGCATTTTCACATGCACGAGTTATGGATCGCGGCTCTCAGGAAGTTGTTCATAAAGGTTTGAAGTCTCTGTGTAGGTGTCTTTGGGGATCAGGGAGTCCAGGGAGATTGTCTGCACAGTCTCACTTGTTCATCCATGCCTTTAACAAAACACAAACTGCTTTGCTTTAGACACAATGCTAAGAAAAACATGCACAACTCTTTGAAACAACTTTTAACCGTGTTGTATATTTATGCCTTTTAATTGTGCTGTCATAACAGCATTGAACATACAAAAACTTCTACCAGCCTTTCTTCTATTTTTGTGTGCTACTTTCCCATTCTTGTCTGTATGTAGCAAAGAAACTTTCATTTCTTCCAGAAATGCAGTCAAAGTGCAGATGTGATCCCGTTATAAACATGAAATCTAATGCAAGTGCCTACCATGTATAGAATCCCGGGTCAAGAGCAGTGGGAGATACAGAAAGAGACTGTCCACTGAACGATGTTTACTGCAAGTACCTGCTCTGTGCCTGGAGCTGTTCTGGCCCATGAGGTACAGCAGCAAATTAGAGTCCCAGTTTTCAGGCATGGAGAAGCAGACCCCAAAGAGATAGAAAGATCATGTGTCAGAGGCAAGTAGGCTATGAAGAAAAATTAAGCCAAGTAAGAGGGATAGAGGGAGCTACTATTTAACGAGGGTGGTCATAGACATCCCCCCCAAGGTAGCTTTAAGTGAAGATCTGCATTATGGGAGTGAGGGAAAAGTGTTCCCAAGAGGGGGATCAGCAAATGCAAAGTGCAAAAGCCCTGAGGTGGGATCATTTCTGATGTGTTGAAGGAGCAGAAAGAGGTTTGTGTGGGTGGAATGCATAAGCGTGGGTGGGGAAATAAGAGGTCAGGAGAGGGCACAGGAGGCAAGGTTGGCTGTGTTTGAAGCTGTAATAATGACAGGCTTTTATTCTGAGTGTCATGGGAGCCTTTGGGAGGTATTGATGTCAGTGCAGGAGAAGGAGTAGAAGCAGGAACATAGTTAAGGGACCATTAGAGTTTTTCAAGAGATAGACTGTGGTGGCCTGGACCAGAGTTACAGTGATTTAGGGGAAGGGTAGAGTGGTCAGGTTCTAGATATATTTTTAAGGTAAAGCTAACAGGATTTTCTTTCATACTGAATGTAAGTGTAAGGGAAAGAGAGGAATCAAGTGTGAATCCAAGGTTTTTGGCCTGAATAACTGATAAAATAGAGATATTGCTCACTGAGACATAGAAGAACAGAGGAGAAGCAGGTTTGGGTGGTCAAGTCAGGAGTTTTGTTTAGACACGTGAAGCTAGAACGCCTTCTCCTAAGGTCCCAGCAGACCCTGCCACCACACTCTTCCCTGCTCACCCCAAATGGGGCCACTGTGCTTCAGAAACCCACCTTAGAATGAAAACTGTTTCACTCTCCTGGTATTGGCAGAAAATCCAGTGAGTGTGCATGGGGTAGGGCGGGACAGTGCTAGGGAGGAGGCTATCCCTGTGGTCTGGCATGATCTGGGGAAGTTCTAAGGAGGAAAGGAGCTTCAAGTGAACCTTCATATCAGTCAGGGGACTATTGGTGTCAAGTAACAGAAAACCCAACCCAAAATGGTTTAACCCGTACAAGAAAGTATTAGCTAACATATCAAGAAGTCTGGAAACTAAGCCATCCCTAGGTTGCCCAATGAAGCCACCCCAGGTTGTCTGTCTTTTCATTCTGTCAGCCTCAGCGCATAAGCTAGCTCCTTACAGCAGCAGCTCCAGGAATCACAGTTCCACACACCTAAATCTGGGGGCAGTAAAGGGTCTGGCCCTTCCTTGTTTCGGAAATCCCACTGGTAGACATGCTCTTATGTCTCATTGGACAGATTTGGGTCACATATCTCTTCTTAAGCCAGTCACTGGCCAGGGGATGGAATGAGATGAGGACCTTAGACAAATCAGGAGGTGTGGACAACAGACCACAGCTGCTACTTGGCCAGCAAGGTAGGGAAGAAAGCTGGTGGATGGCCTGGCCCCCAACAATGTCTGCCCCAGCCTTGGATTGTCAGGAGGAATTGGTGCCGAGAAGTAGGAAGGGAGGGTGTTTTAAGTAGAGTGAAAAACATGAACCAGAGGCACAGAAGTATAAGATACAAGGTATGCCCATCAGACAAATTAGCTGGTTGATGAGTTGTATACAGATGAATGTGGCAGAGAATAAAGAAATCATAACCACAAACCTTACTGAGGACCTTCTTGGGTAATCAAGGATTGTCAGACCAGTCCTTGATAACCACAGACCATTTCATCTCAAGGAAGGAGTTTTTAAAGAACTTGGAGGCCTGGACAATTAGGACAGGAAAGGCCACTGATGATAGTCCCCTAAGATGGAATGTCCCCAGCTTAAGCCCTGTGTTGAGGGCCAGGTTTAGTTGCTGGCTCTTGGGTAGAAGGCAGAGCACACAGGATGCAGTGTTTTCCTTTGGAAAACAGCCAAAAACTGACATCCCACCTTTGGTTGTCCCACCTTCATTCAGACTGTGTATCAGACCCTTCTGGTTGCAAATGATAGAAATCCTGCCCACATTTGCTTAAATGAAAAAGAGACTTAGCAGCACCTGTCCCTGAAAAGTCTGGATCCAAGGAATCCAAAGATAACATCAGGACTTGGTGTGTCTCTTCTCTGATTTCTCTGCATTAACTTCACGCTCAGATGGGCTCTCCCCGCACACCCATGAGATGGCTGCTTCAGCTTCAGGCCGTATATGGCCTCAGCTTCAAATCCCCAGGGACAATGGAGTTTCCTTACTGGAAGTGCCAGGAAAAGGCTTATTGCCACTGGTTCTGACTGGCTTACATTCCCATCCTGGAGCCTGTCATTGTGGCTTTAGGGAGTACAATGTGCTCAAACCCCACATTCACTGACCAAGGGTTGGGGAAGTGTGGCCCTCCAAACTCCTGATGCTGGCAAAGGGGTGAAAGAATACCAGGAGTCCCAAGCCACAAATACCTAACCCAAGATGCTACCTCCAAATCCAAGAAACATCTAACATCCCCTTATGTATTTTATGGTCTGAAATAGGCTAGTATGGACGTCTTACTTAATCTTGATAATATCCTTATAAAGGTGGCTGGGCGGGAATCATCCCACTTTACAGATGAGGGTCAGAGAAATTAAGTGGTTTATTCAGGATCAACCCAATAGGACATAGCAAGTCTGGCCTTTGAACCCAGGTTTCTGATCCCAAGTCCAGTGTTGTGACCTACTCTGCCAATAAAATTGCCCAGTACATTTATGACTCACTCTAAGTCTGCATGCATATTTGAGTAGAGAAGTTCCCAAAATGGCACAAATGAAATCAAGTTGAAGAGTCAGCTCGAGGAGTTACCATCACTTGAAGGCTTATAATATGTAAATGGAAAAATAAAGAACATCATTAAGCTCAAGGGCATGTTTTAATAACAGTTAATTAACTTTTACAAAATAATCAACAAATATTTCCCTCTCCTGCTGAGGTGGGTCCTAGGAATGATTGTAGTATCGAACCCGAGGTGGTCAAGTACAAGCTGGATTTTCCTAACAGTCTCCTTTGTAAAGAAAAGCTTGCCTGTGGATGAGTCTCCTTGCCCTCCCCTTGCCAACCATTGCCAGCTGGCAGCCCTGCAGATCCCACAGCAGAATTCGGTCTGCTCCCAAGGTTGGTACCCTGAGCTTTCCCTGCAGGAGGCATTTCAGCACCAAGTGGGATTGTCTGCCCCCCCACCTCATCTCATCCTAGACTCCAGCCCCAGTTGGCCAGCCAGGCTGCTATTTTCCCTGATAAGCAGGTGGCTCTAGGGTGCATTCTAAAGCACCCTGTTAGATTTTTGCATGTTTTTAAGTATTTTCTCTGGGGTCCAGACAGAACCAAAAGACTTTAGGCTGGAAGGTACTGGCTGCTGTCTCCAGTTCTCTGAGGCCCTGTCATGGGGACAACTTGTTCCCCTGTTTTGCAATGGGCAGAAATTATAGGGAGTATAAGAAATCATCCTCCCATCCTCAAAGTAGGGCCACACTGAGAAGGAAAGAGGGAATTCCTTTGTCAAATGAGTTCATCGTGCCAGAACTTTGTGTTTATGATTCATTGAGAACATACATGAAGGTACAAAGTAAATTATAGGTACTGTGTCCCCAACTGGTTATTTGTCTCCAGGACTGGGTGGGACAGCCTTCGTGAACCTAGGTCCCCTGGCTGGCTCTCCAGATGCCAGGCTGCTGGTGGGACCCTCTCAGACGAGCAGCGAGTCCTATACCGACCAGCCTCAGTGGGGCACTAGGCTTCGAGGAGAGCAAGGCCAGCCCAAGAGGGAGCCTGGATGAGCTGGGGCACTCTAGCGCCTTGGTAAGAGCACAAACGTTGGAGTCAAACAGACATCTGGCTCAGCCACCCCACTACCTGTGTAACCTTGAGCAGGTGAGTTCACCTCTCCAGCCTCCACTTCCTCCTCTGTGACTTAGGGATTAAAAAATGTCCCTTCCTCCAAGAGCTGTAAGGATGAAATGAGATGGTGCATATAAACTGCTGAGTACCATGTCTGGCACAAGAGTAATTCCCCAGCCTGTTCACAGAGTGAGGCCGTCCACCTCTTCCTCCCTGGGGTCTGGGTCCTCCCCACCACCACCACCTTTCCTCTTGGCCTCAGCCCAGCCATGCTGTACCTTCTCAGGGGCAGTTGGGTGGGCCCCGCCTTCATAGGATAGGATGCCCTGCCGGTGCGCTGCCCTCCCACAGTTCACAGGCAGGTTGGGTCCTAGTCGCCCTGAGGAGGCACCACGTGCAGCCAGATCCTGAGGCTGCAGTGGGGCTTCAGCATGCTTGCCTCCTTCCAGGAGTTCAGCTGGGGAGTTGCTCTCACCTGACCTCTGAGTGTCCAACAAGATACCAGCGGCAGCAGCCATCTCTAGAGCGGAATGTTGGAGCAGGGAAGTGTCACCCTCCTCCGGGCCTCTCAAGCCTGGCCAGGTTCTGGCCTGCTCTCCCAGAAAGGCTCCCTCAAGGACTCTGCGTCTGCTGCCAGGACCCATCGCCCCCACCATCCCTTCATCTCACCCGCAGCAGCGTGTGACCCGTCTTATCACAGAGATTAGCAGGGAGAAAGCTGGGATGTGGAGTCAGAAGACCTCTGTTGGAGCTCCAGCACAGCTGCTTGCCAGCCTGTGACCTTGAGCAAGTCATGTTATCTTTCCAAACTTCTGTTTTTTTCACCTGGACGATAGGGAGAAGAGACTAGTTCTCCTTTCTCCTTAGTAATGTATATGTGAATGTCAAATAAGACAACCATAAGGCAATGCTTAGTTGTTTGAGAAGCTTTGAAAGAAAGCCAGAGGTGAATTTGAGAATCAAAAATACTCTTTATAGTTTGGTGGGGTAGGTATTAACCACTCTTTTTGACTATTTGATGTTGGTGGGTGAAAGCCGGACCACCCTACTAGTTTCAACGCTGATCTGTGTGTTGCCCTGCTGGGTCCCTTGCAGGTCCGACCCCTTCTAGGGAGTATGCACAGATGTGGAAGGTCTCAGAGGCTGGACTCTGACCTAATGGGCTGTATGCTTCTGACATTTTGTGGAAGTAGACCTGGGGGGTGTTATGGGCGGCTGAGTGGGTCTCGGAAGCCAGCATTGAGCCTCTACCTCCTCCCCAGGCTAAAAGTGGGAAGGAGATGTCAGGTCCTCCTGGGATCAAACTTCCAGTTAAAAAAGAAATCAACCCTTTGCCAAAAACCTTGTTGAAATTGTATTAAAATTTGTACCAACTTCCAGTATACATGGGGGGAGATTTCTTTATAATTTTAAATGGTCCCATTCAAGAACATATGTCTTTCCTCTAATCTGGTTTTATAGCCTTCAGTAAAAGTCTTTTTTTGAAGTATAGGATACCTAGTAAGAAATACACAAATTCTGATACACAGCTTGGTGAATTTCCACAATGTGTGTATTCAACACCAAGTCAAGACATAGAATGTGGCCAGCGCTGCTTGCTTTTCATCATTAGTCCCAACCTGGGAAACCACTCTCCTAATTTCCAATGGCACGGATCAGTTTTGCCTGTTTTTCTTAATCATACGTAAAGGACTCATACAGTATGTGCTCTTTTCTTCTTTTCTTTTACTTGTCTTTCAGGTTTATCCGTACTCTTGCGTATAGTTGTAGTTGTTTCTTCTCATTGCTGGATAGTATCACATTGTATGATGGACCACAATTCTAGTCATTCCTTCTCCAAGTGATGGGAGTGACTTCTCGTTTTGAGATATTACCAGTAGCGCTTCTAGAGCACTCTTGTTCATGGCTTTTGATGAACATATGTACACATTTCTCTTGGTTGTGTACATAAGAATGAACTGATGGGCAGTACGATTTTTATCATTTAGTAGGTTCTGTAACCTTCTTGTATAATTTTCCCTGGATATTTATAATTTTGTCACTGTTGTGAATGGGCTATTTTCTTTATTTCCTTTTTTAGGTACTTACTGGTAGGGAAAAAAACTTCTAATTTTTGAATATTTACCTTCGATCCAGCCACCTTATTAGTTCTCTTACTAATTATATAGACTTTTTTCTTTACAGTATTCTCTTAGTTTTTCTGGATATCCAACTATCATCATACAGGTTATTTTAACTTTTTTTTAATAACATTGATACCATTTTCTTGCTTTACTACATCAGTAGTAGATGGTGCTAAATAATAATGGTGATTACTGTCATCCTTATCTAGTTCTAGGTTTTAATTGAAATTATTTTAGAATGTCACTATTTATAATCATATTCACTGCTGGCTTTTGGCAAACAGCTTTTATTTTGTATAAGTCATTAGCTTCTATTTCTGGTTTTTAATTAGGAACAATCGAAATTTTACCAAGTACCTTTTCAGTATCTATTGATGTGAGCATATAGCTTTCCTCTCTGAGGATGACATGGGTAATGCTGTTGAACTACTTCATATTCCTAGAATGAACAGGCTTAGTTGTAAGATTTTTCAATTTTGATCTTGGCTAGACATTTTGATAATTTTTAAAAATAATTTTTGCATCAATTTTAATAAATGAGAAGGGTTCTTAATTTTAATAATTAATGCCATGGTGGCTTCATAGCCTTAATTGGGGAACTCTCCCAACATTTAGTATGACCTAGAACCCTTGAAATTATGTTGGAATTGTCTGCCATTATCAATAATGGATCTTTGATCACCTTTTATGTTTTTTTCAATGGAAATTTGTTTTTTCAAATGTTTCTCTACTTCTTGGGTCAATTTTAATAATTTATATTGGCTGTGGAATTATCAGTTTTTCAGGTTTGTGGCCATAGGGCTGCATGTGGTATTTTTATTATTTTGTTTTTCTCTTCTGAAGCTGTGGTTGGTTCTCCTTTCTCATATCTGATGTTTGTATATTTGCTCTTTTCCTCTTAATCAGTCTCACTAAAGTTTTATTTTACTTATTTTTAGTATTTGTATTTATTTAAATTCTCCATTATTCTTCTATTTTTTAATCTTATTAACTTCAGCTTTTAAGTTTGTTAACTTACAATCGTAGTTTCTTTTGTTTGGTTTGTTCTTTTGGTAATCTTTTAAGAAAAGGGTTAAGTTCCTTTATTTTTTTGTATTTCTTCTTTAATCATAGAGGTTTTGAATTTCCTCTGAGCATAATTTTTACTCTGTCCCATGGGAACTGGTATAAAATTCTCTCTTTTAACTGCTTTCTAGATTGTCATTTCCCTTTTGATTTCTTCTTTATCCTAGATTTATCTAGGAGTGGGTTTCTTAGTTTCTTAGCCAATGTTTTTCTTCTCACATTTTTCTAAATTTCTAATTTTGTTGATTATGATCAGATATTGTGGTCTATAAAAGCTATCCTTTGTGAAACTTGTTGTTTTCATCTCTGTAACCCAATATCTGATCAATTTTTGTAAATGATCCAGGTCCCTAAAAATAGTCCATTCTGTATTCAAGGATTGTAAGATCCTGTGTATTTCTAGTAATTCAAATTATATTACTCATTTTCTCTGTTATCTTAATTAATATTTGCCTATAGGATTTTTCCATTTCTGAAATACACATCTTTGACATTTCACGCTAAAATTTTATTTATTCCACTTGTAATACATGCTTTATGTACTCAGCTTCTCTGTTGTTTAATGCCTGCAGATTTTGAATGGTTGCAACTTCTTCATAAAGTGTTCCTTTTATCATTACAGATATATTTTTTTATCCTCTACAGTATTTTTTAACTAAAATTTCCCTTTATCTAATTAATTTTGACCCTCATACTTCTATTCACATTTGCCTGGTATCTTTTTGTCTATACATTTATTTTCATAACTTTATTTTAATTAGTTTTCTTATAAACATTGTATACTTGGGTTTTGGTTTTTGTTTTACTTTTTTAACCCAATATAATATTTTCTGTCTTTTAGTGAAAAATTTAGTGTATTAATTGATATACATGATTTTATTCCTTTTATCTTATGGTATGTTTTTAATTTCTTTCCATCACTATTTCCATGTTTTTCTTTCCTCTTGTTGTGCTGGTTTGATTTGGTTTGCATTTCATTTTTTTCCCATGTCAATTTGGAAGATCTCTATTTTTCCAACTATTAAAGGTTACATTCTTTTCCCCTTAATTCATAATCAAATACATATTGCTCTACTATTATTCGAAAACAAGATAACACAAAATAACTATTTCTCCCTCCAAGATGCTCCATTTTCCTCTCTACTTCTTTCTACTTCAGTGGATGAGACCTTTAGAATTATTTCCCTGTCCCCTTCTTAAGATGAAACGTGGGAGGTATTTTACTCCCCCTCCTTTTCAGCTCATGATTCTGTTAGGATAATTTAATACTTTTAGCTTTGGGCTATTGTTAGAATTATCCTTGTAGTGTGTCCCTTCTGTTTTCAGAGTCCTTGTCTATCAGTTCCATTCCATTTAGATTTAGGAGAAAGGAGAGGAAGTATGCTAGCGAGCACCATGCTCATCAAGGTTTCCTGACCTGTTCATTTCCCCCATGGTGAGGTCTCTGTTCTAGTACAGTTGTTATCTGTTGCTTTAATTATTTTCTATAGGTGGGATGTGTAAGTGATAAACTCTGCACACTTGTATATCTGCAAATATCTTTTGCCCTGAAAAGTGATGGGCAAAGTATTTGAGGGGCTTTGGTTCTTTTTTCTGAGTAACATGTATATGTATATGGTATTCCACCCTGTTTTAGCTTATAATGTTTCAGATGAGAAGTCTGATGTCAATCTGATTTTTTTTCCTTTCTATCTGGAAGCTTTTTAAGGTTTTGTGTTTATCCTCAAAGTTAAGGAATTTTACCAGAATAACCTGTGCGTGTCTCTTCTTGTCATCCTTCCTGGAACTTCGTGAGCCCTTTCAATTTGCAGGCTCAGCTCTTTTATCAGCTCAGGGGAACTGTCTTCTACTTGTTATTTAATTACTGGCTCTCCTACATCAGTTCCTTTTTCTTCTTCTACATCTCCAGTATTCTCAAGTTAGATCTCCCTGGGTCTGTCCTCCAGGTCTTTTGTCTTTTCCCTCATTAATTCTTTCTCATTATTTTTTTGCTCTGTGCTTGGAGGTAGTTTTTCCACTTGGTATTCCATGCCACTAATTCACATCTCAACAGGGATTCACCTACTATAGTCAGAAAGGCTTTTTAAAATGTGTAATGTCTTTTGTATCTGCTCTGAGTTGCTTTAGGACACATGGGATTTTTCTGTTTGACTTGTCATTTGTCTCCTGGAGCAGCTGTACTTCATTGGGTGTTGGCTCTCTTTGTCCTGACAGATCTTCCTGCACTGGGACTTTGAAGCATGCTGTGAGTGTTCTCTGTTCCTTGTTGGTGCCTCTGGTTATGGAGTCCAGAGTAGCAGCACTCCGCTGTGGGGTGGAGCTGGTAGGAATGGGGCCACCCTTGCCCTCTGGGCCAGTGGTGTAGAGGTAGGTGAGGCACCAGTCTGCTCTTGGGATTCCTGGAGGAATCCTTTCTCCCTGGTCTTCCTGTTCTTCTTTAACCCCAGGGGCAGGGAGGTGTAGCCCACTTGTTCAGCTACTTCTTGGCCTCTGAGGGTCCAGGGAGACACAGTCCAGTTAGGCAAAGCCAATTTCAAGTTCCACCCACCTTCTACTCAAATTCTCATATGCACACAGTGGTCCACAGGTCTCTCTTTGCCAGGCTCTTCCCAGTATCTGCAGTATTTGATCCTTCCTCCAAAGCTCTCTGAAGCTGGTTTTCAAGTAAAAAGGAGAGATTCCACAGCAGTTTTCAAGTCTTAACACCCTTATACCCACATCTGTCCAAAGGCCTTAACAATTCTGTGATTCATGGGCACATAGAGATGACCATCTCTCTCTTTTTTTTTTTGGTATCAGTAATCTACATGTGCAACATTTCGGTTACTAAACTCCCCACTTCATCAAGTTCCCCCCACATACCCTATTACAGTCACTGTCCATCAGTGTACTGAGATGCTATAGAATCACTACTTGTCTTCTCTGAGTTGTACCCCCCCCACATTATGTCTGCTAATCATAATGCTCCCCTTTTCCCCCTTGTCCCTCCCTTCCCACCCATCCTCCCCAGTCCCGTTCCCTTCGGTAGCTGTTAGTCCATTCTTGGGTTCTGTGAGTCTGCTGCTGTTTTGTTCTTTCAATTTTTTTCTTGGTTCTTATACTCCACAGATGAGTGAAATCATTTGATACATGTCTTGTTCTGCCTGGCTTATTTCACTGAGCATAATACCCTCTACCTCCATCCATGTTGTTGCAAATGTCTGGATTTGTTTTCTTCTTATGGCTGAATAATATTCCACTGTGTTTATGTACCACATCTTCTTTATCCAACCTACTGAAGGACACTTAGGTTGCTTCCATTTCTTGGCTATTGTAAATAGTGCTGTGATAAACATAGGGGTGCATCTGTCTTTTTCAAACTGGGCTGCCACATTCTTGGGGTAAATTCCTAGGAGTGGAATTCCTGGGTCAAATGGTATTTCTATTTTGAGTTTTTTGAGGAACCTGCATACTGTTTTCCACAATAGTTGAACTAGTTTGCATTCCCACCAGTAGTGTAGGAGGATTCCCCTTTCTCTACATCCTCGCCAACACTTGTTGTGTTTTGGATGTAGGCCATCCTCACTGGTGTGAGGTGATATCTCATTGTGGTTTTAATTTGCATTTCTCTGATGATTAGCGATGTGGAGCATCTTTTCATGTGCCTATTGGCCATCTAAATTTCTTCTTTGGAAAAGTGTCTATTCAGATCCTCTGCCAATTTTTTAATTGGATTATTTGCTTTTTGTTTGTTGAGGTGCGTGAGTTCTTTATATATTTTGGATGTCAACCCCTTATTGGATATGTCATTTATGAATATATTCTCCCATACTGTAGGATGTCTTTTTGTTCTACTGATGGTGTCCTTTGCTGTACAGAAGCTTTTTAGTTTGATATAGTCCCACTTGTTCATTTTTGCTTTTGTTTCCCTTGCCCAGGGACATATGTTCATGAAGAAGTTGCTCATGTTTATGTCCAAGAGATTTTTGCCTATGTTTTTTTCTAAGAGTTTTATGGTTTCATGACTTACATTCAGGTCTTTGATCCATTTTGAGTTGACTTTTGTGTATGGGGTTAGACAGTAATCCAGTTTCATTCTCTTACATGTAGCTGTCTTGCCAACACCAGCTGTTGAAGAGGCTGTCATATCCCCATTGTATATTCATGGCTCCTTTATCGTAAATTAATTGACTGTATATGTTTGGGTTAATGTCTGGACTCTCTATTCTCTTCCACTGGTCTGTGGGTCTGTTCTTGTGTCAGTACCAGATTGTCTTGATTACTGTGGCTTTGTAGTAGAGCTTGAAGTCAGGGACCGTAAGTCCCCCTGTTTTATTCCTCCTTCGCAGGATTGCTTTGGCTATTCGGGGTCTTTTGTGGTTCCATATGAATTTTAGAACTATTTGTTCCAGTTCATTGAAGAAAGCTGTTGGTATTTTGATCGGGATTGCATTGAATCTAGATTGCTTTAGGTAGTACAGCCATTTTGACAATATTTATTCTTCCTAGCCAAGAGCATGGGATGAATTTCCATTTGTTAGTGTCCTCTTTAATTTCTCTTAGGAGTGTCTTGTAGTTTTCAGGGTATAGGTTTTTCACTTCCTTGGTGAGGTTTATTCCTAGGTATTTTATTCTTTTTGATGCAATTATGAATGGAATTGTTTTCCTGTTTTCTCTTTCTGTTAGCTTATCGTTAGTGCATAGGAAAGCAACAGATTTCTGTGTGTTAATTTTGTATTCTGCCACTTTGCTGAATTCAGATATTAGTTCTAGTAGTTTTGGAGTGGAGTCTTTAGGGGTTTTTATGTACAATATCATGTCATCTTCAAATAGTGACAATTTGACTTCTTCTTTACCAGTCTGGATGCCTTATATTTCTTTTTTTGTCTGATTCCGTGGCTAGGACCTCCAGTACTATGTTGAATAACAGTGGAGAGAGTGGGCATCCCTGTCTTGCTCCCAATCTTAGATGAAAAGCTTTCAGCTCCTCACTGTTAAGTATGATGTTGGCTGTGGGTTTGTCATATATGGCTTTTATTATGTTGAGGTACTTGCCCTCTATACCCATTTTGTTGAGAGTTTTTATCGTGAATGGATGTTGAATTTTGTCAACTGCTTTTTCAGCATCTATGGAGATGATCATGTGGTGTTTGTTCTTCTTTTTGTTGATGTGGTGGATGATGTTGATGGATTTTTGAATGTTGTACCATCCTTTCATCCCTGAGATGAATCCCACTTGATCATGGTGTATGATCCTCTTGATGTATTTTTGAATTCAGTTTGCTAATATTTTGTTGTTTGCATCTATGTTCATCAGGGATATTGGTCTGTAATTTTCTTTTCTGGTAGGGTCTTTGCCTGGTTTTGGTATTAGAGTGATGCTGGCTTCATAGAATGATCTTGGAAGTATTCCCTCCTCTTCTATTTTTTGGTAAACTTTAAGGAGAATGGGTGTTATTTCTTCTCTGTATGTCTGATAAAATTCAGCAGTGAATCCATCTGGCCTGGGGATTTTGTTGCTGGGTAGTTTTCTGTTTACCGCTTCAATTTCATTGCTGGTAATTGGTCTGTTTAGGTTTTCTGTTTCTTCCTTGGTCTGTCTTGGAAGGTTGTATTTTTCTCTAGAATTTGTCCGTTTCCTCTAGGTTTTCCAGCTTGTTAGCATATAGATTTTCATAGTATTCTCTAATAATTCTTTGTAATTCTGTGGTGTCCATCATGAGTTTTCCTTTCTCATTTCTGATTCTGTTTATGTGTGTAGATTCTCTTTTTCTCTTAATAAGTCTGGTTAGGGGGTTATCTTTTGTTTATTTTTTCAAATAACCAACTGTTGCTTTCATTGATTTTTTTCTATTGTTTTATTCTTCTCAGTTTTATTTATTTCTTCTCTAATCTTTATTATGTCCCTCCTTCTGGTGATTTTGGGCCTCATTTGTTCTTCTTTTTCCAATTTCAATAATTGTGACTTTAGACTATTCTTTTGGGATTGTTCTTTCTTCTTTAAATAGGCCTGGATTGCAGTATACTTTCCTCTTAGAACTGCCTTTTCTGCGTCCCACAGAAGTTGGGGCTTTGTGCTGTTGTTGTCATTTGTCTGTTTTAATTTGGTCATTGATCCATTGATTATTTAGGAGCATGTTGTTAAGCCTCCATGTATTTGTGAGCCTTTTTGTTTTCTTTGTACAATTTATTTTTAGTTTTATTCCTTTGTGATCTGAGAAGTTGGTAGAATTTCAATCTTTTTGAATTTACTGGGGTTCTTTTTGTGGCCTAGTATGTGGTCTATTCTGGAAAATGTTCCATGTGCACTTGAGAAGAATGTGTATCCTGCTGCTTTTGGGTGTAGGGTTCTGTAGATGTCTGTTAGGTCCATCTGTTCTAGTGTGTTGTTCAAGTGCCTCAGTGTCTTTTCTTATTTTCTGTCTCATTGATCTGTCCTTTGGAGTGAGTGGTGTGTTGAAGTCTCCTAAAATGAATGCATTGCTTTCTATTTCCTCCTTTAATTCTGTTAGTATTTGTTTCACATATGTCAGCACTCCTGTGTTGGGTGCATATGTATTTATAATGGTTATATCCTCTTGTTGGACTGACCCCTTTATGATTATGCAATGTCTTTCTTTATCTCTTGCTACTTTTTTGTTTTGAAGTCTATTTTGTCTGATATAAGTACTTCAACAACTGCTTTTTTCTCTTTGTTGTTTGCATGAAATATCTTTTTCCATCCCTTCACTTTTAGTCTGTGTATATCTTTGGGTTTGAGGTGGGTCTCTTGTAAGCAGCATATAAATGGGTCTTGCTTTTTTATCCATTCTGTTAACTCTGTGTCTTTGGATTGGTGCATTCAGTCTATTTACATTTAGGGTGATTATTGATAGATATATACTTATTGCCATTGCTGGCTTTAGTTTCATGTTTACCAAAGGTTCAAGGTTAGCTTCTTTAGTATCTATGAGTCTAACTTAACTCTCTTGTTAAGCTATTATAAACACAGTGTGATGAATCTTTATTTCTCTCCCTTCTTATTCTTCCTTCTCCATTCTTTATATGCTAGATGTTTTATTCTGTCCTCTTTTATGTTTCCTTTGACTCTTTTTGTGGATAGTTGATATTATTTTTTGCCTTTAGTTAGTATTTGGATGGTCTGCTTTCTTTGCTATGATTTTATTTTCTCTGGTGACATCTTTTTAGCTTTAGGAGTGCTTCCATCTAGAACAGTCCTTTAAGATATCCTGTAGAGGTGGTTTGTGGGAGGCAAATTCCCTCAACTTTCACTTGTCTGGGAATTGTTTAATCCCTCCCTCAAAGTTAAATGATAATCTTGCTGGATACAGTATTCTTGGTTCAAGGCCCTTCTGTGTCATTGCGTTAAATATATCATGCCATTCTCTTCTGGCCTGTAAGGTTTCTGGTGAGAAGTCTGATGATAGTCTGATAGGTTTTCCTTTGTGGGTGATCTTTTTTCTCTCTCTTGCTGCTTTTAATACTCTGTCCTTGTCTTTGATCTTTGCCATTTTAATTATTGTATGTCTTGGTGTTGTCTTCCTTGGGTCCCTTGTGTTGGGAGATCTGTGGGCATCCATAGTCTGAGAAACTATTTTCTTTCCCAGCTTGGGGAAGTTTTCCTCAATTATGTCTTCAAAGACACTTTCTATCCCTTTTTCTCTCTCTTCTTCTTCTGTTACCCCTATAATGCGAATATTGTTCCATTTGGACTGGCCACACAGTTCTCTTAATATTCTTTCATTCCTAGAGATCCTTGTATCTCTCTCTGCCTCTGCTTCTCTGTAGTCTGTTCTCTGATTTCTATTCCATTAACAGTCTCTTGCACCTCATCCTGTCTGCTCTTGAGTCTGTCAATTGATTGTTTCATTTCTGTAATGTGTCTCCTGACTTCCTCCCTTAGCTCTTGCATATTTCTCTGTAGGTCCATCAGCATGGTTATGACTTTTATTCTGAATTCTTTTTCAGGAAGATTGTTTAAATCTATCCCACCAGGCCCTCTCTCTGGGGGTGTCTGGGTGATCCTTGACTGGACCATATTCTTCTGTCTTTTCATGGCTATAGAAGTGGTCTCAGGCAGGTGCCACATGTGTCAGCTGGGAGAACAAAGACCCTTCCTGCTTCTTGTTCTCCTTGCCCTTCTCTGGAGCCTGTGCTGGTTACCCACACACCGGGAGACAGTCTCTGGGATAATCCCCTGAGCTGTCGTGTGCGGTGCTGCCCTCAGGCTAGCCTAGAGCTCTGCGGGGGTTTTCAGCCATGTCGGGTGCGCTCTGCGCCACTTGGTGCCTTCCAGAGCTTGCTCTGGCTTCCGCTGCCCTTCCCGGTTAGCTGCGCACCTGCCAAGAGGAGACTCTGTGTGATTGCTGTGGGTGGGGCCACTCTCCCGCTGATCCGCAGCTGTGGCCGAACCGCCAGACTGTGTGTGGCACCAGCCGGGGGGAACGAATGGCAGGCTGCTTATCTCCGTGAGGGGCTTCAGCAGGTTGCGTCACCTGGCAGCCGGTTAGGGGGCCAGAAATGCCTCAAGATTCCCAGCCTGCTGGGCCGAGTACACTGGGACGATTCTGCTATTGGGCCCTTGTCTCTTTATAAGACTTTTAAAAAAGCACCCACTTTTCTTTTGTCCCAGGGGAGCCAGCTGTGGGGACCTGCTCGCCGTCTCCATCTCGGATCCTCCCCTTCCGTAACTCTAATCTCCAATACACCATGTGATGTGTGTGTGTGCTCCCGATGCAGATCACCAGGGCTGGTTATTTAGCAGTCCTGTGCTTCCACTCCCTCCCCACTCTGATTCTTTCCCCCCTGCCAGTGAGCTGTGGTGGTGGAGTGCTCAGGTCTCGCTAGGTCACGGCTTTGTATCTTACCCACTTCGTGAGTCGCTGAGTTCTCGCAGATGTAGCTGTAGCCTGGCTGTTGTAGTGTATCTTCTGGTCTCTCTTTTAGAAATAGTTGTATTTGTTGTATTTTCACTAATATATATGGTTTTGGGAGGAGATTTCTGCCACCCTGCTCACGCCGCCATCTTCTCAGAATCAACCGTCTCTTTCATGTTGTTGTTTTCCCAGAATCCCTGTCATCCTCTCTTGTTTTCCAGGGGATCAGCTGGGACTGGATAATCCCCTACTTTTCCCTTCCTTTGGGCAGACCGTTATTATGACTGCTCCCCACTGCCTATGTCCCCTGAAGCCCCCTCCACTCTTTTTTGTGCTTGAATCAGATTATACACTGGACTCGATTCCAGAATCATATGCTTCAGGGTCCCTCATGATGTGGACTGGGCACTGCTGATGACCCCTAAGATGATTAGCAACAAGGACACAGTGTTCAATAACACTGAATCCTATGTGGAAAAGTTTTCCATTTTCTTTTAATTCTTCTGATTGTGACAAATAGAAAGCCTTGAGTTTGGTGTTACTATGTCTTTGACACCTCTTTAACACTTACTAATCTCTCTTTTAACAAAGAGAGCAGACGTCATGTTGAGAGTCTGTATCAGTATTTGCCTTTAGCTTGGATAGTGAAGGCTGATGGGAGAAGGTTGGGAGGGAACATCAGTAGATCATTGAGGGACCTATTTAGTCTCCAATGCCTAGAGCTTATCTGAGTGGAGATGTTAAATAGGCAGGCCAAATTCTGCACCCTGGGCCATTCCAGTGTTTAGGGATTGGATTCCTTATGCATTGTCAACCAACACATAGGTGCCTTTCCCTCTTGCTGTCTGAGTGTCTTTGCTTTTGCTAGCTCAAGAGGTTTGCTCCCATCACTTCTGGGCTACTTCTCAGCAGCCAAGGCCACGTGATTGTCATTAGCGTTCCATGTTTCTGACCAGCGACACTTAACACAGACTGTGCCCTAACTTCCAGCTGTGCATAGGCCTCTGGTTGGCCCTGCATCTTGTCAGACTCATGGGGTGTGTGGATCCAGTTGGGCTGTTTGGAGGAAGCTGGACCAGTTTCACAAATTTGAACATGGTTCACACTAAATGTTCCAGATTCTTTGGGCCTGTCAAATCCTGGTTACTACCCATATTTATTAGGATGACAAAAATAAACGTGCCATTGGTTTGGCATGTTTCCTTCCTACCGATATGCTGGAAATGTTTATTATACCAGGAACACGTGGCTAATGCCACTAACTAGCTCTTTGAAGGGATCACAGCACCAACAGGGCTAGCAGGCAGTAGACCAAGGGCTGTTGACTAGCAGGGCCTGTGGATCACTGGAGAGCCCTGGCACTGCCCACAGCAGGCAGCCAAACTCAGGTTCCACCCAGAAAGGCAGATCAGCATGTCCTGATTTTTTTCAGGAAAAGCCAGAAACCAGAATCTTTTTTTTGTGAAAATTCTACTGAGTTCTAGACGTTTGCTCCAATAGAAAACAAAACTAAACAAAAAACTCAAAACTACTGCAGGCCAAACAAAACACATCTCTGTCTCTGGCCCAAAGCCAGGCTGTCAATGGGCAGTTTGAGGCCTCTGCCCTGGCACAGTGGGCCAGCTGGTCACTGAGTCTCATACCTCCCCCCTTACAGTGAAACGGGGACACCACCAGGGCTACTGGGATGGCGGTTTTGAAGGGAACCGTGCTTCAATCCCCAGTTCAATTGCTTACCAGCTCTGGGACATTGGCCAAGCAGTTGGTCAACCTCCCTAAGACTCAGTGTGCTTAGCTGTAAAATGGGGATAACTGAGATTTGTTGTGTCCTTAGCTGTAAAATGGGGATGACTGAGATTTGTTGGGGGGATTGAATGAAATAATATGCATAAGTGCCTAGCCCAAGCTTAGTGTTTAATGAACAGGAACTGCTATTATTCAAATAACGTCTGTGAAAATGCTTGGAAAACCTAAAAGGAAGTGTTGGGTGTTTGTCCCTGTGACGAGCAGTGGTACAGCAGCCAGGTGGGGAGGCCCCTCACTGCGTCTCCACGGCATGGAAGGCAGCAGGGCTGGACTGCTAGTGGCCTCACTCAGCTTTCACGCCTTTATTTTGCTCACAAACATACTGGTGGTGCTAATGTCCCTGAAGTCCTGGGATGTGCTCTCTGGGATGACACAGCACCACAGGCCCACAGCTCCCTCGTGGGCTGCTGTAAAAGGCTCGCTGCCCTTCCACACACTGGCCTGACCCAGAGTCTCTGGGCAGCCCCTCCCATCACAGGACTGAGGGGTGCTGAGGAGACAGAGGGAGAGGTTCCATCACTGCCTTTGGGAGAAAGGAGGGATTGGTGCCTGCTGTGGCTTTTGAATGAGTACGGCTGGGAGAAGTTTCAGCCTGACATTGGAGAGGAGAGGGGGCCCCATGCAGCTCTGGGCCCCAGAGCCCCATTGCTGCTTCCTATTTTGATGTGGACACTGCAGTCAAGGCCACTCCTGTACACAGCTCTTTTTTCTCTGTGGAAAGTGCCACCAGGCACACACCTGGCTTCAGAAGGTCTGTTGTTTGAGCCATAGAGTATGGTAACAGTCTTGAAACAACAGGCCCTGAGCTAGGAAGCAGAATATTTGCTAATGCATCCTTGCATGACCAGCTGAAAAGCCCCAGGGATAATTTGTGATCAGTGCCAGTCAGCAAGTCCCTGTTGGAGCTGGTGAATGTTGGAGCCTGCGCTGGAGAAACGGCCTGGCTTCCGAGGGCCTGGGCAGCCCCACTGGGAAGACCCCTCAGGAACTGGAGCCTCACACCAGAATCAGACCAAGTGCACTGTCCACCTCACGCATTGAGGGGACACCACCTCCTTGGGGCGGCGCGGGGGCAATCACCAAAGAGGCAAGGGCCCTGCTCTTACTAGGTGTTGGGGAAGTGTTGACTGAATTGAATTCCATTCTTGGGAGCCCTGCTTGTGTCCACATCCAGTGCTGGGCGACGATATTCTCTGCCCCTCCAACCGTCCTTCCTGGTCCCTAACCACGCTGCCCGTGGACCACCCTGATCACTGTGCTTAGTGGGGCTTAAAGAAGAGTGGATGCAGAAGGGTCTTAGGACAGCTGTCTCAGCAGTCAGCTATGATGATAATAAGCAAAAATGAATGTGGTGGGACCCACAGCATCAGGGACCTCCCAGGACAGACTTTATCCATCCGTTCATTGTTCCCTCCTTCCGCAGCCTGGCGCACAGCCAGACACTGGAGCATGAGGAGAAATCTGAGCTGGACCCTGCCTTGCAGGGGCTTCGGTCCAGTGAGAGAGCTGAGGTGAATCACGTGGAGTTGGAATGTCAGGTAGAGCCGTAAGGGAGCAGGCACGCTGCTGCGAGTGGCCAGCAGAAGGGCCAGGACGGGTTCATTTGATGAGGATTAAAAACACTGGCAGGATGTTTAAAGAGGGGCCAGCTTTTCTGATCCAGGAGCCAGTGTGGCAGTAGAACCTCCTGGTTGTTGGGATCCCTTCTTAAGGTGGAAATGCCATTGCCCCTCCTTTCCAGTTGGTCAGAAGTCTTGTCCCTCCCGGCGTGGGCTCCTTCCCCTGAGTATGCTTGAGGTCCTCACTGTTTCCTGGAAAGCATGGTCACAGGCAGTCCATAGAGTAGTTAGGGCTTGATCTCTTGGGAAGACCTGCATTTACTTGCCATCTGACCTTAAGAAAGCCCATAACTTCTGTGTTAGCCAGTATCCTCATCTTTAAAATGGAGCTAGCACTAACACTTACATAGCTTTCATTAAGTTGGATGCTGCGAGGTGAGGTTCAAGGACTGTTGGAAGAATTAAATGAGTGGATGTCCACAAAGCCCTTAGCACAGTACCGGCCCCTGTAGGAGCTCAAAAAACTCTGGCTGTAGTTATTCTCCCCCAGGACCTGACCCTTGCTCCCCCGGGTGGCTGAGGCATGTGTACTAGAGAGGCCTTGGCCTTGGACAGTAGGCAGTGTGCAGTTTTCTTTTGTCTTTACCTGAAATCCTAATGAGGAAAGTCTGAATGTGTGGACAGACTCTGAGGATAGTAGCTTGAGAGGCCCATCTCCTTGGACAGCTTGATTTCAGTAGAAACCAATTTCAGGCTTGATTCGCATTCAGAATCCCTCAGCTGCCAGCTGCTCGACCAGAAGCAGGTCTTCTCCTCAGTAGGGGCCCAGGGACCATGGCGAGGGGCCAGGTATTGCTTACCCTCCTGCTGGCCTCGCAGATGAGCAGCAGAGCTCAGTTCCGTTGCATGCTGACCCCAGCCGTGGCAGAAGTAGGCTGCGAGGGTGCAGCTGGGCTCTCCGCAGGAGCTGCTTCACCTACAGCCCGAGTAGATGGATGCCTTTGCCTTCAAGCACAGAACACACTGCCCACCCCAGCATCCCTAGAGAGGGGAATGGATGTGGAAGCCCGCAAAGTGATTTTTGTGGACTCTTTTTTTGGCTGTGACCATACCATAGCGGTTATTAATGAGGAGCTCCCATCTGCTCGAGAAAGGCTAGGGTGGGAAACCTCGGAGGCCAAGGCAGGGCTATTTCATTCTACCACACAGAGACCGGCATCCTTTCTGGGCCACATCCACCACCAGGGAAGGCAGGCTGGCTGGGCTGGGGTTTGCTGTGCGTTTCTGTGACTGTATTTCTCTTGGTCTGACAAAACATGCCCTCACCTGGAAATCTCCCTCCCTTTCTTTCAAAGACTCAACAAAAGGGGGACACAGAGGGAACCAGAAGAATGTGACTCACATGGTTACAGTGGGAAGGGGCCGGGGCCTGACTCAGAGTGGACATGGCTTTATGTCCAGTGGAAGTTGGCATGGCATCTGACCACTGCTGTTTGGCTTGGGGGCAGATGTGAGTTGCCCTGAAGGGGAATGTGGATTCAGACTTGCTTTTGGCAGATTTTACCCACAAGCGTTTCCCCCAAAGGGAAATGTGATTTCCTTAAGCCTAGTTTCAGTGATCTGCCCCTTTTACCCTGAATTCGCCTTGGCAGAGAGCTGAGAAGGACACTTTTTGTTATCTCTTTGTTTCAGAAGAAACACTCACCTAGAATGGTCCACCATCTGGGGCAATGCTTGGGAGGCTTGGTGGCAGATCTCAAAGCTATTCACTGTGTGAACTAGAGAACGGGGGATTCTTTTCACACCCCTTTGTCTCTGCAAGTTGGTGGTTGTGTTTTGGTGTCCTTCCTATATAGTCACATGGTAAGAAAGGGAAGAGAAACAAGGCCTCATTTAAAAAGAACAGGAAGAGAAAAACCAAGAGCCTGTGAAAAGCCTTTTCCAGGCTTCCTGGGACTGTAAATCTAGAAGAGAAGCAAGGGGAGTGAAGTTCCTAATGGTTTGGGGGCTTGTTTGGGAGCCACTCACCCCTGAAATGCCTAAAAATGAAAGTGACCTCCAGCCTGATATGACCACTGTAACGTGGGGTGAGAGCAGATGCTTTCCTGCAGTGTTGTATCCCTCAGGGACCTCAGAAGTTATGCCGGAACTAGACACCCATCTTTCAGATGAGCCAGTCTGTGCAGCTCATCCAGTGTCCTGCTGCCATCCTTCCAAACAAACTCCTGAGGGCTGTGCAGCATCACAGCACTCATCCAAACTCCTGGCTACTAAGAACAGAAGCCTGCCTCATAGGGACTGAAGCCCAAAAGGAAGCACATTGGCTCTTGTAACCGAGTAGCCCAGGGGTATATGAGCTTCAGGCATGGCTGGATCCAGGTGTTTGCTACATTGACTGGCCAGGTGTGGGTCAGGGGCTCACCCCTGAAACTTGGGCTAGGGATAGGGAGAGCTCCAAAGTGGGAGGAAGGATGGTTCTCCAAAGGAAGGCAGAATAGAAGTTGGGCAAGCAAAAACAGCAGATGTCTGCTACAACCCTCACTTGCCATTTACAAAGCTCATGCTTGCTCATAGACATATTCTGCAGTGAGTCACCACTGCACCCGACAGCAAGTGGTGAGGAAGCCAGGAGGAGCCAATAGGAGCCCTCCCACAGACTGCCAGAGCCCCACCTGGGCTGCTTAGATGACAGAGCCTTTTGGACATGGCGGCCTGGAGTCAGAAAGGGAGATGTTTTATGTGAGCTGAGTTGGTGAATGTCTTCTCTGTGAGCTGTCTGCCAGAGGCCTCGGGCTCTAGTGGTCTTTTCTCTCCTTCCGATGGTTCCTGAGGACATATCCAGGGGCTAATGAGCTGGGATCATAAATAATGAACAAACATGCTGTTGACAGAAAGGCAGGAAGGTTTCTTCCCAAGGGTTGAACAAGGTGAGCGAAGCTCTGTAGCCTTACTTGTGCCTTCGCCACAAAATATAATAAAAAAGCTGTGCAAACGGCCCCCCAGTGTATGATATCATTCATATATTAAACATAATGTACTAATACAAATACTTCATTTCATTATGTCAGCAGAAGAAGAAAGGGCAATCTAGCAGCTGCCCTAATCAGGCAGATGGGAAACCAGGAATATTACTTAGATTTAGTCAGTAAAATCGACATTGAACCAATTTGCCTCGCTCACAGGCTTTTACTGTGTTTAATGAAAGCCCATGTCTTTACATAAGGCATTGTAAAAAGGGCTCAGAAGCCATAAAGCTCTCTGTCTTGTCTTTGCAATATAATCAATAACTTTAACAGTTGGATTTCAAAGAACAGCTTTGGATTTTCCCAAAAGTGAGCGTGTGGCCAACATAAGTTGTCTTTATGCCATGACCCTGAGAAAACCTATGGGAACCAGTATGTCAGGGTTAATGGGGGTAAACCCATGACTGTCTGACTCATTCTAGTTACAATCACTAAGAAAAGGGCCACACATTCTGGGCCCTTAGGGGAAGGACTAGTCAGGACCCAAGGTGGAGACAGGATCAACATCCAGGGTTACAAGGTGGTAGTCGTAGGTGTGAGAGAGATGTGTGTTCATCCTGGCCCGCCATTTAAAGGCTACCTTCCTTCACAGAAAAGTCATATGTAGAACCACCATTTTCAAGCTAGAGCGGTTCTAAGCAGCTGCCTGTTTCATTCATCCCCTCAACCAACATTTATTGATTATTCACCATGAGCCAGGCACTGCTTAAGGCACTGTGGTCAGTGAACGAGACCGATGAGGTCCATGTCCTCATGAAGCTCATTGGTATGTGGGTAAACAGATAGTATACAAATAAATTTAGATGCTAGGTGGTGATAATGTCACAAAGGACACTAAGGCAGGATAGAGAACAGGGAAGGGTTTTAGCCAGAGTGGTCTGTGAAGTAACATTTGAGTAGAGCTTGAATTCAGTGAGGTATGCAGGTCTGTGTTCAGAGTTTCTCAGTCCTTTGTCCATCAAGAGCCCCTTTGATTATTCGCCCCCATGTTTTGTGAGTTATATCCCCAAAAGACTGCATTTGGCAAAAACGTCAACGTGACCAGGGAGCCTGGTCAAGCAGAGTGAATGAAGCTCAGCGACCACGGGGAGCCGACACAGCCCAAGCCCAGAGACAGGGTGGCACACTAGAGAGGAGCCCGGGCCCCAGGGACCTGCCCAGGCTCACTCCAGCTGCTCAGTGGCAGACCGAGACCAGACACCCCGGGTCCCCTGAGTGGCTAAACTGGGGTGTGAGCTGCCACAGTAAATGGCACTGGCATGAGAAGGGCCAGTGGCTGAAATCTGTGGGGGATGAGGCCAAGGGGTCCTCATAGGAGGCTGGCAGTGGCCTTGAACTGGTTCCTCTAACACCAAGGTGGAGACCCAGGCCAAGGCCAGTAACGCTGACCTAAGAAGGGGACAGCCAGAGGCTCTCGGGGGCCCTCTTCTGCCCACTTCACCTGGGGCTTATAACACTTATTAGTGGCCAAACTCCATAAGAACCTGGGTCTCCTGCCTCCAAGTCCACGGCATGAAGTCTCTAATCCAAGGCCGGGGGCCCAGAATTCAGACAAGCTGCATTACCAAGAAGAGAACTAGAGCTCTAGAAGGCAGTGCTCTGAGCATTACAGCCCCATGCAATGAGAGCTGGCATGTGCCCACCCCCACCAGCACTGAGAGTCTTGGGAAAGGGCAAGGTCCACGTTGTTTTCCAGATAATAGCAGCAGAGGCTCTGTACTGGAATCACAACAAGTCCCGGCCTTGCCCCTGGCTCTGTCTGGTGACAATTGGCAGCTGACATCATTGCTTCTGGCCCGAGTTACCCCTTATTAAAAATGGCATCTTTATACCAGATTTCTGCAAGTCACTGTCAACAGGACATATCCCTTGTTTTGTACCAGTCATTTGCCTGGGGGAATGATTTGCGGAATACTGTTACTTTTAAATACCCTTCTACTCTATATTATTCTAATATTAGAATATCAAGTTTTAAATACAGTATTCATTACTAAGCTTATTTATTTTTTAAATAATTCATCTTTTTTAAATTCTTATGTTTTAAATGATTCTTCTCATACCACCCAATGTCATCCCATACTTAAACAGCTGGGTTTTAAATTGAGTCTTCCTTCTTTTCATATAGCTGAAAGATCCCATTTGTGCCCACACACTTCACTCAAGCCCAGCCTAAAAAGACAGGGGTCACCCAGCCCCTATTCTGTCCAGGGTTTTTAGCTTTCTGCCTTCATTAGGAGAAACAACCTCTTGGCCCTGCAGCCACCCCAGCAGCTGAATTTGAAACTGGGAAGAGCTCCTTTCCCCAGGCAGTGTCCACTGAGAGGGGCATGACTGAATGACACAGCATTCACTCCAGTGATGGGACACCAAGCAGCCAGTGACAGCTGGGTGACCCAGAGCCACACAGGGTGATTCCACTTCAGGAAAAGCAACAGCCATGTGGATTTCCAGGTAAAGGGACTGAAATATACTCTGTGGATGGTGCTTCCCTCCAGGTGATGGGATAATAGCTGATTTTTTTCTTTTTTGCTTAAGTTGGAATCCACAAGTGTTCCAAAGACAGGGCTTCCAGTCAGGGCTGGATAAGTCAGGGAAAACTGCCATTCAAAAGTGATCATGCTTAGAGCAGAACCGCTGGTGGAAGTCAAGACAGTTCAGGGAGGTACACACATGAAGATTTTTTATGCTGATAGGTGACTGTATGTGTATTAAGAAAAAATGTAAGTAGTACGTTAGCCCTTTGTGGTCAGGCCCCTGCTGCCCTCTTTGATTTCATCCCCCACTTTCCCTATTACTCCATTCCAGCCCCCTGGCTCCTCCCCATTCTTCTAACACACAAGGTGCCCCAGAACCTTTGCACTTGCTGTTTTCTGTCTGAAATGCTTTCCTCACATGTATGCAGGGTCCACTCTTCATCATTCTGACCTCAGCTTGGTATGTCACCTCCTTTCTTAACTCCTAACTCTGCCCCTCCCATCACTCCATCCTGTGTTTTGTGTTTATAACTCTATAATATTTGTCTGTTTACTTCTTTATTTTCAATCTTCCCCGACTAGACAGTGAGTCCTTTGAGGGCTAGTGTCTGTTCAACACCTATCTCCTGGGTGTTTTGTGAACTGCACCTGACATGTAGTAGTCAGTTCGGTGAATGAGTTCAGGACGAGGCCATTGGTGGGAAGTTGAAGGAGCCAGTCATTCTGAGGATAGCTTTGGCTCTGCCAGTCAAGGAGGCATCCTTTATGCCTAGAAAAGAGCAGAGCTTCTGACCTGCCATCAGGGTCTCAGTGCCCCTGCTTCCTTGGAACTCTGGGAAATCAGAAATCAAGGTCCCAGCATAATTATTTATAAAACACACACATCTTACCTCTGCCCAGCCAGTGATCTCAGCCAGTCATTCAAAACATGGGTGCCGTCTGGCCCCCCCAGCACCTCAATTCATTTCCATCGAGGTACTGCTGCACTGGACAGGAGGGGGCCTGCAGCTGGGAGGCAAGGATGGTACTCAAGGGTTAGGCATTGGACTGACTGGTCTGGGACTTCTAAATAATCCTAGCAACTGGCAGTTATTGGGCCCAGCTATGTGCCGGGTCCTCCCTACACATTCTTTTATACTGTGGATGGTCCCTTGAGGGACAGTCATTATTATCCTCATTTTATAGAGGAGACACCCGGGCCCAGGAAAGCTGAGAATTTGCCCATAGTCTACACTGTTGATGAACAGGAAAGTCAAGGTGGGTCCAGCTCCTAACAGGTGCTCAATATGTATTTGTGGAATGAACGAATGAGTGCATGGTGTCCTCTAGGGAATTTGGGCTGCTGGGGTCCTGGAAACACCCAGCTCCCACCCACCCCCTGGCCCTGCCCACACAGTACCCCCTAGACCACTGTTGACTATTCTGCTTAGTCCTCACTCTTGGTGACATCAACTGAATCAGGGGTCAGGGTCTCTCCTGTAGGTCATACCCCACTGGGCATGACACTCAAGTAAAAATAAAATACAAGAACAGAGCTGGAGGGAGCTTCACCAGGGCGAAGAGGTAGGGGTTTCACCAGGGGACCCTCAGCCATTATCCTCCCCTCATCTCTGCCTGCCTCAGACTGGTCTGCTGTTCATGTAACACACATGCCCTGAGCACCCACTTGCCAGCCGGGGGCTCTGGAGCACACACAGAGAAGTGGCTCTCCAGAGGGCCACCTTTGCAAATGCTGCTCCCCTGTCTGGAGTCCTGTCTCCTTCTCTGTCTGTCCAGCCAGCTCCTGATCTGCTCTCAGTGCTGCTTCCTGAGAGGCTGGCCCCGTACCCACTCTGCACCACCCTGTAGGTCCTCCTCTGTATATCTTTCTGGTTGTATTTTTCTTCTTGGTAACACTTACTCCAATTATAACTTAGATAATCATTTGTAACATTACTTGTTCAATATCTATCTTCTGCATTAGAATTCAAGTTCCATGAGGACGGGGAGTGTGCCTGTCAGTTCACTCTTATATCCCCAGCACTTGAACTAGTACCTGGTACATAGTAGGTACCCAAAGAATATGTGAAAAGTGAATTAGGGAATGAATGAATGAAGAAGCTTGCAGAATATCCTCCAACAAGCCTCCAAATTATTGGAAACTATAACTTTTAAGACAAAAGAAAAAAAATCCTTCTGTTTTGCAGTTGAAAGATGTTTTTCCCACCTGCTATCACCAGGGCCTTCCCTCCCTCCAGGGAGTGCTAAGGGAGATGAGATGCTTATGACACAGTGCAAGGGCCTCTGGGAGTTCTGTCCCAATTCAGCTACAAGCTAACCATGTGCCTATAGGCAAGTCTCTTCCCGCTAAGTCACACTCTCCTGCCTGGAAAATGACTGTTTCTGTGTGGGCTCCTCCAAGGAGGACTACTTGTTATCCCAGGCAGGGGCATCACCCTTTCCCAGGTAGGAGTATGACGTTGTTTTCATACAGTCCCAGGGTTGATTGAGGAGTTCAGCAGTGTCACCAGGAACTCCCTGTACCCCTTTGATCCGCCATCCTCAGGGTGGTGGCATTTAACCTCGTGGTCACAAAATGGCTACCATGCCTCCAGTATTTACTTTCTCACACAACCACATATAAAGGCAAGAAGCCAGGGAATGGCTGGTGGAGGGACAGCTAGGGGCAGGGAGGCAGTGGGGTAAGGAGGGACAGCAAAGCTGTTCTTAAAGACCTCTCTCTTTGGACCAGAAAGGAAAACTTGTTCTCAGAGGCATTTCTAGCCACCGCCTTCATCATTCTCAATTGAACTGGATCACACGGGTCACTCTCAGCTGCACAGGCAGCAGGAAAAGGAGCTCATCATGCTGGGTAAGGAATGGCTGTTGGGTGGCAGATGCCGTGTCATACTGTTAACTTTCATGTCCTCAGCACCAGCCTTACCATGTAGAAAGAGAGCCCTGGGAGGGCTGGGACCAGGCCTCACAGGCTTTGAAGTCAGATAAGATCTTACACCAGCCTGAGCCCAAATGAAACATGTCAGGAAACTCCTATTTTGATTAATGACTTTACCTCTTTTCACTCCAGTCTTCTCTCCTGGGCAAAACGGTCCCCCTGTTAAACACAAAGTGTCTGTCTCCCATTGGAAATGATTTGTTGTTCCTTCAAGTAACAAATGCACATGTTTTTTAATGAAGCAAACATATAAAGAAGAAAAAATTTTAAATCACCAAATGCCATCACCCAGAAGTAATTACTGACGGTATCAATAATGCATAGCTTTCTCTCTCCCTCCTCCCTCGACACCCCTTCCTCCTACCAACACCATCACATGCAAATGTAATTTATAAAAATAGCTGCACAGGACACATATTCTACTCTACCTGGTGTTTTCATTTCACAATCCCATCCAGGTCCAATGCTCTCTGATAGGTTCTGTGGAGCCCATAGTTGCTAGTATGGGGCCCATCAACTCACTGGCATCTCACTGTTCACTGTTAGATTTAAAATGTGTTCTGTGGAGGCAGGGTGGTCCTTTCCCACTCTGCCGGGGAGGGTGTGGCTCCAGGGCCGTATCTCCATCGCTGATCAGGACTCCCTGATGGTCGGAAACCACCGTCAGTGGTCACCCGAGTGGCACTGCCCTTACCCTGGCCAGCCAGCATGTGACTCTCCAGCTGTGATCTGAAACACATTTTATAACATTATTAAGCAGCCCCCAAATTAGGAAATTCAGCTTTCCAACCCACTGCTACTGCTATGATGTTCATGAGGTAAATGAACAGCTTCTATGCTCCAGAGAATGCCCACTCTCCCGGCCCCATCTGCCTTGTTGTGGCCGTGGCTGTAAACCGTGCTTCCTCCCCTGGTTGGCAGCGGGCCTCCGGTCCCATGGACCCAGGTCACATCCTCTCTGCAAGAGGGCAGACACAGGACATCCAGCCAGCTGCACTTTCTCCCCCTGCCCCACTCACCTAATATAACAATAACAATAATAGTAACAGCCAAACTGATGGAGTGCCTACCGTTCCAGGCACTCTCCATTACATACTGCGGCCCAGTGAGCAGTTAGTATCACCAGGCCCATTTCCGTGGAAAATTGAGGGAGCAGAAGCACAAGCAGTTAAGGAAATTGCCCAGGCACACAACCTGAGTCTGGCTCCAGAAGCACCTCCCTAATCTGGGTCCTTAAAGGGACTGTGGTGGAGGATGGGGAGTCCCAGGGCAAGGGAAAGGGTGCTATAAAGGGAAGCAGAGGAGAGGCATTGAGCCCAGCCTGGAGATGGAGTGAAAAATCATGTGTTGCAGCAGCTTAGGGTCCATGACTTTGTGAACCTCCAGAAACTGGGGGTAAAACTCTGTGTGTTGATGCATTTGTCACAGTATGAGGCATCTGTGGCTCACAGGAGAATGGCTCCAAGGTCCCTTCCAGCTCCCAAGCCCGTAGTTCTGTGACCATATAAGGCCACTGTGCCTGGGAAGTCTCACTGCAGCCGAGTGCAGTCACACACTGAGAGGGTGAAGCAGAGAGCAGAGAAGGATCCCTCACGCAGGCCCCCTGTTGGTCCCCCTGGCAGCCCCGGAGCTGAGGCCCGGGAGACCAGGGGTCCCACCTTGGTTGCCTCTTCCCAGAGAGCTCAGACCTGCTTATGCAGGCTTGGCTGCCGCCCTCCCTCTCTCCCCATTTCCGTCCGAGATCTCCCTCAAGCACGTTGCCAGGTTTCCACAGCCCAGCTCGTGGCTCCTGTCCAGAGACAGACCCTCAGGGCTGCAGACTCAGCCCTTGCCTTTTGCCCATGTTGCTTCTGGTTTGGTAGGTCAGAGCTCGCCAAGTTTTGGGTGGGCACCAGTACAGCATCCAGCTTGGCCTTCCTTGGCTACCCTGGGTCTGCAGATGCAAGAAATCTGGTGGGTTCCCACCCCGACACCCACACATCTGCCTCGTTTAGTCTTGTGCATCTGTGTACTCCTGGCTTACTGAGTTCTGCTCAGAGCCCGGTCCTATGCGAGGTGATACAGAGAAGGGGAGCTGAGATGGGCGAGGTGTGGTACCTGATCTCCAGGGGGCCGACAGGCTGGTGGTAAAGACAGAAAATTAATAAACAAGTCTACCAGGAGGTGATCTCAGATCATTGTTGTTATCAAGATACGAAATATATTTTAGTCATGACTTGTGACAGAAGCCCAAGTCAAATTAGTTTATGCAAAAATAAGGGAATTATTTGACTCATGTCACTCAAAAATGTAAGGATAGGGTTGGCTTCAGGCATGGCTGGATCCAGTGGGGCAAATGACGTCCCTGGGACTTGGTTCTGCACTCTGCCATTCACTCATGTAGATGAAGACCACCAATTCATCCAGAGCCATTGCATGTGAGATGCCAGAGACACCACTGACTGTTGCTAAGGTGTCCCATGCAGCTCCACTCCTGCTTCCCAAATGCTGCCCTTGTCTCCTCCAGGGCTCAGATCTGGGCTGTCATAAGAGGTCAAACCCCCTGGGCTGCCTCTCTAACTCCCAACCAGACACCACCTCTCCTTATCCCACACTCCTTAGATGGATAGCATAGACGGTGTTCTCATGCTCATTCTGTGTGTGAAATCTCTGGACTTTCTGGAAACCTAGATTTAGGGATCCAGAGCAGAAGAAGCATCCCTACCTCTTGCATCTGCCTGGTGGTCACAAGCAGGGCCTTGCGTGTCACTTTGACACTTGCCAGCTGTGTGACCTCAAAAAGGTGGTTTAACCCCTCTGAGCCTCGGCTCTCTCATCTGTAGAGAGGAAGTAATAGTTTTTGTATCATGGGATTGTTCTGAAGAGTAAATGCATGTAAAGTATTTGGTGCAAAGAATAAACCGTCGAACATTTAGCTGCTATGACTGTTCTGTTTCTTTTATACCACTAATGAAGGAAATTCTATTTGGGGGATTAGGCTTTAGAAGAGAATATTATTACTAATAGCTACCATTTAGTATGTACTTACTATATGATAGGCACTTTACATTTATTCCTTGCGGATGAAGAAACCAAGGTCCAAAAGGTCAAATCTTTTACCAGAGACACACAGCAGTTCAGTGAGAGAGACGGGGGTCACCCACGCCTGGCTTGCTCCTAAGCGCTAATCACTGCCCTACTCTGCCTCTGTGGAATGAGATGGGGAAGTGAAAGTAATATGGCCTTAAGTGATGCTTGTAAGGATATATTATTCAAATCAATTCTGGGGGCAAAAAAAGATGAGGAAGAATGTGGTAGGAAAGAAATATTGGAAAGGCTTGTACTGAAAAATTCAGTGTTTTTCTATGAGTGGTAGGATTATGAATAATATTTCTTCTTGTGTTGTTCTGTATGGTCCAACTTTTTAGTGCTGAATAACTACTTTGTAGTTAGGAGGGAATATAAAACACTACCCTGAAAGAGGAAGTCCTATTTTAAGCTAATACAAGCTGAATTGAACAAGTTATGGAACTAATAATTATGAATTGAGCAATTTTTTCCCTAAACTGTATGATTTCTGCAAACCTCAAATGAAGCATCTTTATCTTGGGCCACCCCAGGCCCCAGTCTGAGACCTTCCAGGCAATATTCTGCCTAGTCCAGCCAGAAGACTGAGGTGTGGAAGAAAGGACTGTGTACTAGGTGACCTGGGTTCTGCTCCTGGATCTGGCACTGAACTACTAACGAGAGTAGGCCAATTACTTAATTGGTAATTGGTCTCAGTTTTGTCTTCTGCCAAATGGGTATAATAAAAACCCACCCTCCCTATCTTATTAGGTGGTGTAAAGATTGCTACTAATGGTAATGAAAAATAATAGTCCCATCCCATAGTGAAGGAAAATCCTATAGGCAACCAGGGGTCCAGAGAGTATTCCCAGGACAGTGGTAAAGCCTGCTGGTCCACAATGAAGTATGAGAAATTCATTGCACTGGCTTCTTGGGAGAGGTTATCATGGGGACCAGCAAATGCAGGCTGCGCTTCTCAGGTCACACCAAGGGTCCCACCTTCTGAGGGGTGATCTGGTCATGGAGGCTGGGAAACAACTGGCTTTTTTGTATAACTTCTTATTGGTTGGGCTAGAGTTTACAATACGCGTCTTAACATCTCCTGCTTTACCTTCAAGTGATAATATACTATTTCATGTAAAATATAAGAATTTTTCAACAGTGTATTTCTATTTTATCCCTCCCACTCTTGTGCTATTGCAGCATAAGTTTTACTTGACATAAGTTATAAATATCACCATACATTTTTCCTTTTTTCTCTCTCTGCTTCATTCGAATAGTTTTTATTGTTACATCTTCAAGTTCACTTACCTTCTGTGTGTCTAATCTACTAATTAGTATTTCCATACAGTGAAATTTTTATCTCAGATACTGTATTTTCATCTCTAGATATTCATTTGGGTCTTGTGTTCATGTTTTCCTTTAATTTCTTGAAGTATTTTAAATAGATGTTTTTAAATCTTACTTGTTAATTCCATTATCTCTGTCACTTCTGGGTCTGCTGATATTGACTTATTTTTCTTCCAGTTATGGGTCACACTTTCCTGCTTCTTTGCATATCCAGGGATTATTTTATTGGATGCTGGATATTATGAATATTAAATTATTAAGTGTTGTTCTCCTTTAAAGAGTGTTGGACTGGGCAGACAGTTAAGTTACTTGTGGGTCAGCCTTGATTTTTTGAGGCTTATTTTTAAGCTTTGTTATGGCAGGTCTAAAGTAGTATGGAGTAATCTAGAGCCAATTTAGCCCAACTGCTATAGCATGAGCCTTCTGGGGTCTCTGCTAAATGCCAACGCGTTCAACAAGGACTCCCCACTCTGGCTGCTTGGAACTTGAGCATCTCCCAGCCTTGGGTGAGCTTTGGCAAGTGTTCAACTCATAAGGCCCCTGATACTTACTCTTTACCAAGCTTGTGGGGTTTCTCCCTATTCAGCCACAGACTCAAGCAGACCCCTATTCAAACTTCTGGAGCTTTCTCTTTCTTATAGTTTTCTCTCTCTGGTACTCTGCCCTCAAATCCAAGCCATCTTAGCCTTCTTGAACTTTTATCTTTATTTCATCAACTTAATAAGACCACTGTGCTCTGCTGGGATTCTCCCTCCCTGCCCTGAAGCCAGGCAGAAAGCCAAGCCAAGCCCAGGACTCACCACATCTGTTTCTCTTCTCTCTGGGGTCATAGTCCTGTGCTGCCTACTCCCAGTATCTGAAACCACTTGTTTCCTATATCTTGTCCAATTTTCTAGTTGTTTACAGTGAGAACTAGCAGTTCCCTTTGCAATTCCTCTGGGGTTGAGCACCAATGATCCAGTCTGGGTGTACACTCCTTCAAGAGACTTGTGCAAAAATGGACTTAGGGCTAATAAAAGCCAATGAAAAGTCAATAGGGTCATTCTGATCTGCTTCTTAGAGAAAGTCAGGATAAAGATTCACAACGCAGCACCAATTCAAATTTTATAACAGGAATTACTAGTGACCATTCATTGATGAATGGATAAATAAAATGTGGTATATTCATACAGTGGAATATAATCTGGCAATAAAAGGAAATGAAGTACTGATACATGCTGTAACATGGATAAATCTTGAAAACATTGTGCTCAGTGAGAGAAACTAGTCACAAAAGATCATATCTTATTATTCCATTTATATGAAATGTCCAGAATAGGAACATTTATAAAAATAGAATGTAGACTAGTAGGGAGTGGGGAGTGACTGTTAATAGGTACAGGGTTTCTTTGGAGGGACACAAAAATGTCCTAAAATTAGACTGTGGTGATCATTGCCCAACCTTGCAAATATACCAAAAAAACGTTGAATTGCACTCTTTAAATGGGTGGATTGTATGACATGTGAATTATAGCTCAATAAAACTGTAAAAAATCAAAAAGAATTGTTAGCAGTTTTCCCCTGCACTAAAGGTAATGAAGGAGTGGAAAGGACCTGGCGTGAGGCGGAAGAGATGTGCCAGCTCCTATGTTGGTATACGTACATGTTGCAAGTAGCTTTCCATCTTGGGCTGAAAAATGTGACCACAAGAAAGTTTACATGGTTTTTTGGGGCTGGGGGCTTACTAATGTTAGATTTTAGTCTTAAAATCCATTCAGTCTTTCTTAATTACTTCAACTATAAGAGCATTCTTGCAAAGTTTTGGTTTTATCCCCACGTTCTAGGTTTCTCTCCTACCTGGGATCCTGTCAGCAGTGAGCATTTATTGAGTGGCGCCATCTGCAGAGAGAAGGGACATTAGGGCATGCCTAACCTCAACCCTGACCTCAGAGGAGGCTGAGAACAGGAAAAGGGAGTGTCACATGGCCTCTGAGAACTATGATTTCATTTTCTTGTCTCTGCTTAGAGCCACCAGAATAAGGGTGCCACAGAATCAGGTTTAAAACAGCCATGGAGGGAAGAGTACGCACACTCTATGTGTTGACTTTCTGTTGTCAAAGATGAACATGGTTCCCTTGCGTTTTAAGTGAGTCCTCTTACCTTCATTAAAAGCACTGTGAGTTTTCTGTGAAAGAAAAATGTTCATTTGCAGGCATCCTGCAGTGTTTTCAACAATACACTCTTGAGTGGACATTTCAGACCCCAAGTTTTGCTTAAAATACTAACAGCCAACATGTATTGAGTGCTTGGTGTGTGCCCCTCCTGTTCTAAGCACTTTCAGGTATTATCAACTCCCTGTTGGCTGATATTTCTTTCACTCTGTATATATGTAGGGAATGTAAAAAGGCGACATTTCTTTTTTCCAGTCTTCTTTTTTCAGGTAAAATCTTCAGTACTTTGGGTAAATGTTTCCTTCGAATTTTGTGGCATTAATGCAGCGGCTCAGCAGCTCAGCACCCAGACTGGCCTGACCTTCAGGCAGCTAGACAGGAGACTGGCCGCCGGGCCTCCACGTGCCGGTGCCCTCGGCACCGAGTGAGGGCAGGCACTCATCAGGTGTTGTGTGTGTGGTTTTTCTCTAGGATCATCCACGAAGATGGCTTCTCTGGGGAAGACGTAAAACAGTACAAGCCTGTGGTCTACAGCAACACCATCCAGTCCCTGGCAGCCATTGTCCGAGCCATGGACACTCTGGGCATTGAATATGGTGACAAGGAGAGAAAGGTAAGCCACAGAGCCTGTGGGCACAGCGAGCAGAGGGCCTGTCTCCGTTACCCCACTGGGCCCCTTTATGATGCCAGGCTGCCTAACAGGAAGAAGAGACTGTGCTGTCTAGGAGAGAGAAGGCTAGTCCCCAGCCCAAGCTGGTGTACCAGTCCCTCTGGCAAATACCGCCGAACAGGGCTTTGGTGATGGGCAAATACCCACAGCAAGGTCACCAACAAAGACAACAGCCACAGAATTCTGGTGGGGGTCAGGGGGTCATAGGTGAGAAAGGGTTGGTGACTCCTCTAAACTGGGACTGCCCCAGCACTGTACCAGTACCTGGCCTTGGGCAATTAATGTGAACAGAAAAAATATTTCTTAAAGCAAACAAGCCCTACCTGGTCACACTACCCCTCCTTAGGAAAGCTTTCCTAGCCTTGCTGGGGGTTGGGAGGAGCCATCTGACTTGACCCTCCTTCCCCCTTTACACCAAAAGATGTGTGTTCTGCTGCCCCAGGTGAGTCTGAGGCCCTAAGAGACTCCTTCATTTAGGAAGTCAGCATCTTAGAATGGGGACTGTTTTTCAGCTGAGTTTCCAGGCATCTGATAAATGGTAAATGGAATAAGTATACCAAAGCTCTCATTCACAAACCTTTGCATTACCTGTAAGACTGAACTATGTACAGCTACACTGGCAGAGCTAAATGGAAGGGACTGAGGGAAACAGCCTCAGACAATTCTATCCAGAAGTGGCTCTCTGTGCCCTGGTGGGATTCTGAATCCCAGTGACCCTCTCCCTGTAATGTGATGTGTGGAGAAGGGAAGCAAGGAGAGGCCTCTGAGCACCTGGGCCCCGCATTGGAGGCTCCGGAAGGAGAAAATTAATCTCCAATTATTGTGTGATTCAGCTGTGCGTTATATGCATCTCCTGTATTTGCTAAAAAATCATCTCCCTCACAGAGGAAAACTATCCTCTCCTTCTCTGGATCTGATAAATCATCTGTGACAGATAGTTTTAAATGTAAATTCAATATATTTTATGCACAAAATTCTAATTCCATGGGGCAGAGTCATTCCAGCTCAGGCATTGGCCCTTCCAGGTACAGGGGAATGGGGTGACTGGGAGCGTGTCCAAGGCCAGCCTGGGATGGGGAAACCAGGAGCTGGCAGGGGCCAGGGCTCCATCCGCTGCGCTGCTGGGAGGACAAGTGAAGAAGCTGGTTCTGCAAAAGAAGCACCTCCCCCCTGGGGGACCGGCTTTGGTTTGGCCCCAGAGCCAGGGCCATGGGAAGAGTAGGCTGCTCGTTCTTCCACCTCACTTCCGTTGACCTAAGGGCGTACTAATGTGTCAGGCCCTGTGCTGGCTGCTGGGACCACAGGAATGAGCACAGAGGGAGTGGTGCCCAGAGAAACCGGACAGTCAGCAGATACCTACTCAGATCACCAGAATGAGCAAAGATGGTTCTACTTTGATGAACAGGGCTTCATTCATTGTCGCAGTAATGGCCACAGCAGTAATACAAATAGCTATCATTTGTGGTGCACCTACTAGCTGCCAGGCACGATGATAAGCACTCTACATGTATTAACTTGTTTTACTTAACTCAGGCATTAAAGCACAGAGCAGGAAATCCCTCATCAGATCTTTGGACACAGGACAGGCTACAGGCCTTTGGTGTCTCTGTCCCCCTTTTGGCTGAAGAAAGAGCATGGTGCCTGAATCTCAGTTAACCAGATGACAGACACAGTACAAAAGGCTCCTGTGTCCATAGCACACCCTACACACCCTACACACACACACACATATCCATCCACAGCCTGTGAGATCTTGTAAGAGTGTGTGTGTGTGTGTGTGTGTGTGTGTGTGTGTGTGTTCACTAACATGCCCACCTCCCAGCCAATTTTCCTTTCCAAAAATCCCCTGTCCTGATTATAACCCAACAAAGTCAGTATGACTTTGGAATGCTTTCCTTCTTCAGTTTTGGAAAACATTCATTGTTCCTGTGGGACTTTTTACCCCATTTTATTACCCTACATAGAGAGATGATTGCTGGGAATATGATGTATTAAGGACTATATGGTGGGGCCCCTGGGTCCTCTGTGGCTGTTTCTCCTCCATGGGGTAGTGGCCAAGACAGCCCTCAAGCAGGAGGTTAGGTAAGGCTCCAGTGGAAAGGGAGACTGACAGCAGAGTGGGGACTCACTGGAGAGATCACTGGACATGGTAGAGTTGGAGCCCAGCCCTGCCATGGCAGGTGACACTGTGGCACACGCCAGACCCATCCCCAGGGCAGCACAGGCTTATCAGGCAAAGGCTTTCAGACACTTGGGTACCTTTTCCCTGTGATTTCACCTCCAAGGAGCAGGAAGGGACAGTTGGCCCATGACTCAGGCCATGGTGAGCCAGGCAGCTGGAGAAGGTATTTCCTGGGAGCAGGCTGGCATGGATTCACAGTCTGGGCAGCTAGACACAGGGACCCCTCTACATCAGTCTGGGCGGGAGTGAGGGCAGATACTTCGGGACCGGGTAGCCAGGGAAGGCTTTCCTGAACCTGGAGAGGACATTTGTGATGAAACTTGACCATGGGGAGGAGCCAGCCATGGGAGGAGGCGAGGACAGAGGTTCCAAGCAAGCACCAAGGCCCCGAATGAGGAGTTAGCCTGGAGTGTGGGAAGAGAGAAAGCTTCTGTTCAGCATGAACTGGACAGGAGGGGTGGGGTCCTGAGGCATTGGACTCCCCCCAGTTAGGCCTGCCTGCAGCCAGCCAGTTGGTGCCCAGATGCCCTGACTCCCAGAGCTGGGTCCCCAAAGTCTTTCCTCTCAGACCCCCAGGGGCTTCCCACCTTGATCTGCTGTGGTTATTAGGAGAACTGCCCCATTCAGAGCAGACCCAGTTTGATATTTTCATCTCTAAACATCTTTGGCTTCCCCACCTCTGCCGTCCTACCCCTACCCATCATGGGGTATCTGGAGGAAGACAGCCCCACACCCAGCTCCTGCTCTGGCCAGCCATCTCTGCACTCTCCATACAGAGAAGCATCTAGAACCTTTCTTGCTGTACCTCATTAGAATAGGTGTCCCTGACTTCTCCTAGAAGCTGGCTCACCACCTACCCTGTTCCCACAGAGGATGGATTACTGACTGGCATATCCCTCCGCCTCTCTGTTGTGCAGACTCAAACAGAGCCTGAAAGAACCTCCATATGGGGCAAACCACAGGGACCCCTTTACATCAGCCTGGGGCTTCCACACCTTCTTTTCCTCCTGGAACTACCCCCACCCCTGTTCAGTGAGGATCCACTTATCTTTGGGTCATCTCCTCACCCCAACAACCAGCACAGTGCTCAGCACATAGTAGGTATTTATAAAACATCCCTTGAGTGGAATGACATTTCTGACTTTCCCAGTTTTCAGAGAAAAAAGAAATGTATGTGTAATTTCATCACTGAATGAACAGATGTTGACTGAGTAACAAGTTGATGTGTAGGCTTCATGCGTAGCCTGGTGTAAAGATTCAGAGGTATGTGAGATGGGGCTTTAAGGAGACAGATCATCTCTAGGGAAGACAGGGCTCACAGGCTGAATGAGTGTGACCACTCCACAAGGTGGTCAAGGAGAGCTTCTTAGAGGCCGGAACTGGCCTTGAAGCAGGGGTGTGGCTTGACAGGAGCAGACCTGGGTGAGGAAAGGGACTTGAAGCAGGAAGAACATGAGTAAAGGCAATGGCTTGGTGGTACCCAAAGGAGAGTTGATTGACAGAGGAGGCCAGTGAGCAGAGCAGAGTTAGGATGTGACGAGGTGTGGGAAAGTTAGAAGACACAGTTAGGTCCAGACTGGGTGGTCCCCGGAAAGTGTGCCAAGGAGTTTGGGTTTTATCCTGTTGGCAGTAGGCTGCCGTTGATAAATTCTAAGCTGGGGAGGGATGGGATGAAATGAGTTTTAGGAAATCACCATGATGGCATGTGCAGGGTGGACTAGTAGTGGGGAGAGACTGCAGGTGGGGAGGCAGGTTGGGAAGCTACAGTAATGGGCGCAGACGTGCACAGGTCTCAGTGTAGGTGGGAAAGAAAGGGCAGCAAAGTACCACGTGGTGATGAAAGAAGGAAAGGTGGCTGGTAGGGCCCTAGGATCAAGATCTGGAAACTGGATGACTGGGAAGAAGGTGGAGCCTCTGGCAGAAAGTCAGGAGACCGGGGTGGGCTGGACCAATGCAGTGAGTCCATGGCAAGCAGATGGATCAGAGAACTGAAGCTCCAGAAATTAAAGCTGATGGTAACAGTGGCTTTCAATTTTTATGTTCCAGGGTCTGTTTTAAACAATTCACATTCATCAAATTATTTAATCCTCACAACTAGCTGTACAGTAGGTGCTATTATTATCCCCATTTATAAGTGAAGAAAATGAGGCACAGAAAGGCTAGGTGACTTGCCCAAAGGACAGTACCAAATGCATGTGTGTATGATGTAGATAGGCAGCCCTAATGAAGCTGTAATCCATGTGGTTCAGAGTCCCATTTAAATAGGCACAGGACAATCACGCAAGCAAATCTTTAAAAGACCCCATTCTTTATTCCAAGTCTCTCCAAAAATATGGAAAGGAACCCCAAGGACAACTCCCCCTGCTTTGCTAATATATGACCTCTGTCCTTCTCCTGTCTGTCCCAGCTCCACTCTGTTGAGCTGTGGTCTCCAGCTGACCCTCCGTCTACCCCAGCCTGGAAGGCTCTCCCTCTCCTGCTCTCTTTCTCCTCTCTTCCCTAACTTTTCCCTGCCTCTTTCTTCCTTCCTCTCTCCTCTGCCTATGAAGGGTTCCCTCTCCTCTGCCTCTCTCCCTTTCTCCCTCTCTTCCTAGGTTTCTCTCTTTCTTTCTCTCTATCCCTATCTCCCTTACCCTCCCTCCTTCTCCCTCATGCTCTCTCTCCCTCCCCACCTCTCCCCTTTTCTATCTCCCTCCCCTCTCACCACCCAGCTCATTACCATGTAAATTGCCTTAACCTTTTGAGCTGAGTCTCTCCCAGTCCTCCTTCCTCCCTCCTCAGCCCAGGGCCTCCATCTGCATCACAAAAGCAGAGAAACAAGTCTGGCAGAACTGGCCTAAATTCAGACACTGAAGAAAGGATGGAGAACTGGACAATTACAGAATTAGAAGGTTCACTTGGACCTGTGCAGGGATGGGGAAAGTCTGTGAACAACCCCATGTTAATAAATTTCATCTCACACATGTATATATAACATACAAAAAAATGTATGTATGTGCATATACATGTATACTTGCACACGTAAAATATATTGTAAACTAATGGGATAATAGCAAAGAAATAATGCCGTGAGCTTGTCTGAGGCTTTATTCAGTTGAAAATACTCTCATTTTCATTTGTGCACCGTCAGTGCACATGCTTATTTCTCTCACTAAATTAGAAACTTCCTTGAGGACAGAATATAGATCTTGTCCATCAAGTACCATGACTGACACAAATGTATTGGATGCTGTGTTCCAATCCCAACTTTACCACCAACTGTATGGTCCTGGGTAAGTTATTTAAGCTCCTCAACCCTCAGTATTTGTGTCTGTGAAATGGGCATAATCTTAATACCTTCTTTGTTAATCTGCTGTAAGATGAAATGAGAGAACGCGTGTAAAGTGCTTAGGATAGCATCTGACACATAGAAAGTTCTCGGCACATACTGTCTTGTATTTTTGTTTTTGTTTTTGTTTAAGATTACTGTTATTGATAAAATGATAAATTTTCCTCACAGCAATCTAGTGAGGAATGAGTACAGGTTTTTTTCTGAATGTTTCAGGTTAGAAACAGAGGCACAGGCACTTAATTGGCTGCCCAGGGTCACTGACCGAGAGAGAACTAAGATGGGTGCTGGCTGGACCTGCTGCCCAGTGCTCTTCGTTCCACCAAGGGGCTTCATTAGAACCGTCCCCCAAGGATAAGGGCAGCTCCTGGGGGAGGCAGAATCGAATTTCACTCTTAGTTTGCACAATGTCATTGGATCTCCTCTGAGAAAAAGAATCTTGACATTTAAGTCGCACAGTGGAGCTCAGAACCCTGTCTTTTTTTAAATCAGGGAAACATTGTGGTGCCGTCTCCACTTTGCAGTACAGTTCACCCGTGGTTTGTGTGAACACTGAAACAGACAAAAACAAGGCTGCTCTCTGGCCTGTCTCTGCCGGAGGTCCCAGGGGCCTGGAGAAACCTCAGTGGCAGTTGTCAGATCTGATAGGGTCTGCGGGAGGTGACAGATGAAGGCCTCATGCTCCCATGCCCAAATCGGAGGCCAGGAAGAGGCTTCCACTGGGCATTATCACATATACCTGCCAGGTGCTGGACACTGAGGCCCTCCTCCTGTACCTGCCCATGCCAGGCCCTGCTCTGACCCTTTGCCTGCCCAGATTAACAGAGCTTGAAACTCCTTGATTCAAGACCATCTAATTCTGCTGTTCCACTTTGCAGGTGGGGCAAAATAGTCCCCATCCGACCCAAACAGGAAAGGTACTTACTCAAGGGATGATGTGGCAGACATACGACTAGGACTTAGGTTTTCTGAATCACTGTTCAGTTTTCTTTCCATCTCATCAGACTGCCTCAAATCACCCAGCCAACGTGGGGCCCGTTTTCTTTCATTCCGTTGGTCAGTTAGTCATTCCAGAAATAGTCGCTGAGCACTCAGTTCCTGGCAGACCATGCACAGCATGACGGCATTAGAGACAAAGATATGATGATGTAGGGACTCCCAAGCTTGGGAGGGTGAAGCCCTGCCGTAAGAAGCCCCAGCCCTGGCCACTGGTACCCTGGCCCAGGTGGCGGCACCAGTCTCGTTCATCTGCACGTTCTCCCCATCACCGTGCTCAGTGCAGATCAGGGGTCTGTGGATATGTGAGCTCATGAGAGATTCTGCCTGTCCAGCAGGTGTGCACCTTCTCGGCCTAGTGCTGGGCTAGGTGCTAGGGATAAGCCTGTGAGGACAGACACAGCTGCTGCCCTCAACAGATGCATCCATGGAGGAGGGGATGAAAGGCTTCTTTGAATGCCTTCTTGGTCTTGATGGCCAGAGCAAGGGTGCCCGGAGCACTCATCATGGTGGGTGAGATTCAGTGCCTGTCCCCAAGGGGCCCAGGCAAGGAGGGCAGACACTTCAGCATGTCTCACTTTCATGAAAGTGCAGCGATGGGAGCCCTGAGGTGGGTGATGATGATGAAGATAATAACAGCGACCTACCTCAATACGTCATCTGAGGATTAAATGACTCACTAAGTTACAGGCTCTTAGAGAAGAGCCTGGCACACAGTAGGTGCCCAGGAAATGTTAGCTAGTATTAGCAGTGTGTGCTTTGAAGGGAAGTAGGGAGGCAGACCCCCTGGGCAGAGCTAAATAAAGGTAGTGCAGGGGCTGAGAGCTTGCAGGAGGGAAAGCCGAACAGGCTTGAATAATTCTTGCATGATTGGCATTTGATGACAAGATCTGTTGAAAGGGAAGGTGAGGGTATTCCTCAGCTGAGTTTTGGAGTTTACTGAGAGCTAAGTAGAAAATGTTTCTTCTGAATTTTGATAAAATGCTGAGCCCCTGGTGGTAAGCCAGGTGTTGAGAACACACCAGGTGCTCCCTTGTTGACAGAGAGTCATACTGGGCCTCTGGGTCCTCTGGATGGACTTGAGGGGTTGGGGTCCAGGCCCAGAGATGGAAAACATTCCTCCAGGAGGCTGGGCTGAATGTGTTACACCAGGACCTGAGGAAGACACTTCCAGGACTAAATCACTGGAAAAACAACGGTTCACTAGGAGAAGTCCCAGTCCTTCCTCCCTGAGGCCTTTGCTCCAGAGGCACCAGGCTAAGACAAAGAGACTCCCTGACCTTGTTCTTTAAGAAGCAGGGGGAGATGCCCTTACAGTTGTAGAGGTAGTCCATAGGTGAGATTTCGGGTAGCCATGGTCTTAACTGCAAACAAGCAAGTCACATAGCTCCTCCGAGTTTCTGTGTAAGTTAGGGTGTATTTGTCTGCAAGTAAAAATCACCCAAGCAACAGTGTCCTCAACAGTAAGGGCAGCTGTCATTCCCTGGCTAGGGAGTCCTAAGTGTCAGCAGTCCCAGCGCTGCTCCTGCAGCTGTGCAGCGTTGGGGCCTGGGCAGCACGTCAACGGCTTTCAGGTGCTCTTGGTTCCAAGGTGGCAGGTAACACAGCCCCCCACAAAGAATCCCAAGGCAGGAAGAGGATGCAGGCCAGCCCAACTTGTCTGCATTGGCCTAGCAGCAAGGGGGCTGAAGAAAGCCAAACTGGCTTTTTTGCCTCTCTAGTAGGACACACAGGCAAGGGAGTTTGGGGTAGTGCCCTGCCACCCTCCCTGCGAATCAGGTAAGAACATGAAGGTGGCCGAGGCAGCGGAAGCCCTGTCTGAAGGCAGGCGTGACAAGGGGTGCAGGTGGATGGTTCTCCTGAGTGAACCACTTTTCCAGGCTGTGGCAGAGGTGGATCCTAGTTTCTCTCCAAGTTTTGCCTTTATTTTCCCACTGTCTTTGCAGGCTGATAACAAAAATACCATAGACTGATGACTTAAGCAATCGACTTCTAATTCTCACAGTCATGGAGGCTGGGAAGTCCCAGATCAAGGTGCCAGCAGATCACGTGTCTGGTGAGGGCTCGCTTCCTGGTTTGCAGACTGCTGTCTTCTTGCAGTGTCCCTCACATGGCAGAAGGGACAAGGGAGTCCTCTGGGGTCTCTTTTATAAGGGCACTAGTCTCTCAGCACCCCCTTCTAATACCATTACACTGGGGATTAGGTTTCAACGTATGAACAGGGCAGGGACACAAACACTCAGTCCATAGCACCCATGTAGGCTCAGAAACTAGAATGTCACCCTAAGGGGCACCAGAGACAAGAAAACAGCTGGGGGCAGGCGATCCTTGCAGCACAAAGCAGATGGTGAAAGTCTCTGGGAAGAGTGGCCATGCAGGTGAACCCAGCAGGGCATGCTCAGCCTGGCGCCTGCAACCTCAGCGTCATTCTGCAGCCTAGCCTCTCTGGCCCCAGTGGTCCCTGCCAAGGGCCCAGCCAGCCACCGGCCTCTCTTGACTTCCCTTCTGTGCCATGCTGAGCAGAGTAGATGTTTGAAGCTGGGCCACCACCGGTCTTTGCTTGTTGGTTGCCTGTAGAAAGGAACATGGAATTTTTAAAAGAAACAGAGGAATTTAAATGGAGGACTCCAAGGAATAGAAGACAAAAACCACAGGCAATGATGCCTCGCACTTGTGTGCTCTGCCTTTGTCTCTCTCTCACTAACTCACACTCCCCTCCTCCTTTCCTGTAAGCCCTTAATTACTCTGATCTGAGGGCAGGAAAATGTTACAACTATGAATATAAATATTCTGTAACATCAGGACTGAAGTGACCCCCACATTACCGTCCTTCCCTCCCCCTTCCCCACCCCCACCTCTGCCTGGCAGCACCACAGGGGGCTGAGAGCCTCCTCTTTGGAGCAAGAACTCTGGGGAAACATCCTTTGGGCTCAAAGTGGTTGTTTTAAGGTGGCAAATGGGCTCAAGGAGACCTCCCAGCCTTAGAAGATACAGAGAACAGCTAAGAGAAGGCTGCCCAGCCAATGCCATTTTTTGAGGCCCCCAGCATATTGAAAAATAAAGACTTCCCAGAACAAGTTCACAAATTTGTGGTATGTTTTAAATATGTAGACTGAACAAATCAATACCTGGGACCCACCACAAAAGCACTGCCGTATAGTTATGTGACCTAAAATGTAGTCACGGAATTTATAAAGACATTAACTCACTGTACAGTGCCAGCGTGTGGTCCTATAGTGGGATGCCGGTTAAAGCTGTGTGATAAGCGCTGTCGCCTTTCTCTCTCTGACTATTAACTCACTTGGTCCAAGCCCCAAATTTGAGCCCTTTGTGAATGCGCGGTCTCTTCCTGGTAACCCAACACACTGCACATGAGCCTGGGACCAATGAGATGCATTTTAGCTCACTGGGGGTGTCAGGGACTGAGAAAGGGGTTAGGTTCACTTTCTCATTTAGGGGTAGGCAGCAGTCCGCGTGGGTGAGACTGAGGCACAGGTAGGGAAGGGGTGGCCAAGGTGGCCTCTGGGTGCTTCCACAGCTCACAGGCCACGCTCTGTGTGTGCTGGGCTGGGGAGCAGGCAATGCCACACCTGTGGGGTGGGGGTGGCTTTCCTGGGAAAACCAGGACCCATGGGCCCCTCCCACAACCACACACACATTCATCTTCTGCCATACTCTGTTTCCTCCCATTTCATCTTTGTTTGCAAGGCAACCTGCCAGGGGTCTTGTATCACTGCCAGAGACCCCTCTCTGGGTAAGTTAGGGCACTTTTGATTGCAAGTATAGAAGACACAGTCCAACTGGCTTATGAAAAAAACTGACTTGCCCAGTGATAGGCAGTGTAGAGGCAGAGCTTGTAGTGCAGGTGAGGCTGGGTTCAGCAGCTTGGACGATGTGCCCCTGGCTTCTCTGTGCCATTGTGTGGCTTCCCCTTAGACTCCACACAATCTTTCCCTCCCTTGCAAGACAACAGCTTCAGCTCCCACCACCCTGGCCCATGAGCACCCCAGCACATATGAGCATGAGGGGCCCCGTGCAGCCTCTTCCCTGAGCGGCTTCCCAAGTCCTGGGAGTCCCTCTCTCTCATTGGCCCTCTTGATCACATGACCATCCCTGAACCAGTTGCTGTGACCAGAGTTCAACAGGGGTAGAGCCAGGCTTTGGAGGCAAAAAGACATAACCTTGAACCCTGGCCCTGCCTTTCACCAGCGTTGGACTTCAGGCTAGGCACGTGGCCCACTCAATTTCAGCTTCTTCTTCTGGAAAGTGAAGGTAATCATAATACTGCCTACTCACAGGTTGTTGTGGGGAACAGAAGTAACCCATGTTGAGAGCTAAGCAAAGTTCCTGGCACTTGGTAAGTACTCACTGAACAGCTACTGTTTTCATCCTCAGCCTGTTTAGTGAAGAGCCAGGACTAGAAGCCTGGGTGTAGCAGTTGTTACATTGGATGAAGAGTTAGTACCCAGGCCTCTGAACTACTGCAGGTCAAAGAGGTGACTTCATCCCCTCCCCAAAATTGCCTGTTGGTTCCGGTCCCGGTTCTAGTCTGATCTCAGTCTTGGGGGCAGAGTGTGCCTCCACCCCTGGCCCTCTTGCTGGCTTTGCAGAAGTGGAGCTAAGAAGGGCTGCTCCTGGGCTAAGGCCCAGCAAGGCTTGAGAGGGCAAAAGAAAAGAGACAGGGAGAAAAAGAGGCAAGACCACAGAGAGGAAGAGAGAGGCAGACATTACTGAGTGACAGTCACCTGGGGAACTCTTGGGACAGTTCTTCATAAGCAGGAAGGGTTACCCATTGGGTGTCCCAGCATCAGTAGGGTGCCCAGCACAGTTCCTGTCACAGAACATGTGCTCCTTAAATGGTAGCTGTTTTCTTCATTTTCCCTAGGGCTACCCATGGCTCTGTGAATGCCAACCCATGGAAAACCCCTCCCCAGGCCCTGCCCTGAAAGCAGCTTTCTGGATGCGCACACCTGGAGGAGGTGCCCCCTGAGAACTCCCTGAGCAGGGAGCCAGGGCTGCCCCTGCATCAGTGAAGCTGCTGGGGGCAGGGGCAGCCTCCATCCACTCACCCTGCATACACTGGCAGGGTTTTATCCCACTGGGTGCCCATAATCTTTCTCATCATTCACTCATTCATTCGAGAAATGTGTGGTGGCCTTGTATGCACTAGCAGCGTGCCAAGCCCTGAGCACACAGGTGAACAACAACTAGAGTGGTGCTATTGTCCCCAAGTTTAGGTGGGGAGAAGATGGGCACCCCACAGTGACTCCTGAGAGCTGTGAGTGTCCTGACAGCAGGTCTGGCCTGGCTTGTGCTGAGGACGAGGCATCTGACCAAGAGCAGAAGACACTGGCAGGAGTGAAGCAAAGGAGAGCAGGAGAGAAGGCCAGAACATTGCAGGCAGGTAGAACAGCATGTGCAAAGGCTCTGAGGTGAGGCGTCCCAACCAAGTGGGGACAAAGGCTAGTATGACTGGAGCCCAAAGAGGCGCAAGAGATGAGGCTGAAGAAGGAGCCAGGGGCCACCCACCTGAGAAGAGCTTCTTGGCCATGCAAGGAATTTTGGCTTTTCCTAGCTCAGCAAGAAGCCACTGAAGGTTTTAAGCAAGGCCAAGAAAGGCTTCTGTCTGAAGGGGCTCACAGTGGCTGCCAGGTGAAGAACAGAGAGGTGGGAAGCAAGAATGGCAGTGGGGAGAGGAGCTGAGGGGCCACTGAAGGCATCTGGAGATTGAGGGGGACAGTCTGTCCCGAGAGAGAACTGGCCTTGTTCTAGGTCTAACCCCACTGTCCACCGGACACCCACCCCAGACCGTGAACTCCTCCAGGCACACAGCCTGGCCCAGAGCCTGCTGAACCCTGCCAGTGTATGTAGGGTGAGTGGATGGAGGCTGCCCCTGCCCCCAGCAGCTTCACTGATGCAGGGGCTGCCCTGGCTCCCCAGGGGGCACCTCCTCCAGGTGTGCGCATCCAGAAAGCTGCTGCCTCCACCCTAGCTCCAGATTTCAGCCCCTTCTGGGTGTTCTGGCCTCTACAACCTCAGCCCCTACCCTTGGCCTCAGTTTCCTCATCAGTAAAATAGGGATGATTCTATAATTAAGATGATCAAATAACCATGGACAGGGAGCCCTTAATGCAACGTGCTTCTCCAAACACAGCATGAACACATTACTACCACTGATGCCCACAGACCCTGTCTGGCTCAGACAGCCAGCTCATACAGCCCAGCACAAGTGCTAGCAGGCCAGCTTTCTCTCCTTCCTCTCTTGCAAGTCAGCCCAAGAGCAGCTGACAGCTTCTTGAAGAGACATGGATTAGGAGCATGTGCACAACCAGAGGCCCCTCTCCAAATATCTCTGGTCTGAGGCCCACAGGGCACAGTCCTGAAATAGCTCACTGCCAAATTAGGTCCAGCTTTTCCAGCTCTGTGGGTGCCCTCCTCCTTCTTTCCCAGCCCTCTGTCTTCCTTCCTTCCTCCTTCCTGCCACGCTTTTGGTGCGGACACCAGCTGGTTCCCCTGATGACACTGGCCAAGGAAAGAGAGGAGCTCTCCTGGCCCAGGGTGGCCGTTGGGCCACAGCCTTGCAGGCCAGGGAGCCTGCTCGGGGCTCCACTGCTGCTCTCGGGCCTGCCCTTTGACTCCCAGATACTGCCCTCCCTGGGACCAAATCCAGGAGTTCCACTCTGCAGCCAGAAGCCCGTCACTAAGGTCTCTGCCTCTTGTATCTTCCCTTGGAGAACAACTGAATGTCCTTCAAGTGAAACTCAGTGTGTGGTGGGGCAAAGAGCTCAGGCTTAGGCATCAGACAGGTACACCGTCAAAACTGGGTCACCCTTCCTCAGCTTTATGACCTCAGGCAGGTTCCTTATCTGCCCCAAACCTTAGTTTCCTCATTGGTGAAATGGAAAGAGCACCGATGCATTTCTGTCAGACTGCATGCAGCCTTACCTGCCGTAACAAAGACCCCCCCCCAAAAAACAGTGACATAAAATGGTAGGAATGCATTTTTCTCTTGCCTGAGCAGCCCAGTTGTGACTCAGGCCCTTCTGTCCACAGCTGAGTTGCGCTGTCATACTCAGGGTCACCGCTTCCATTTCAGGCCTGACAGGCTGTCCGGGCTACCGCTTCCAGCCAGCAGCAAGGGGAGAAAAGGAGGGGATTGGGTTGTAGGCAGCCTTGCGTGTCAGGCCAAGGAGTGTAGATTCTCCGTGGCACAGGCCGAGTGTCTGAGTTGTGGGGAGAGCCCACCACAAGCAGCATTCCACAAGACTGCTGTGCTGGGCAAGAGGGTCGCATGTCCCCCACTGGAACCTGTTGCACCATGTCTGTTTGCTTCAGGTTTACTTTTTGTCCAAGGCCCAGCGGTTCTCTCCTGATCTGCTGGGGCAGATTGGCCTATGACTAAGAGTAAAGTACAAACATTGGGCCACTGACCTCCTTTGCCACCCATGAATGAGAGTGGGTTCCCGAGTTTTCCCTGTAAAGCTTCTGCCCCCACTTGCACTCTGCTTTCCCCCAGAAGTGCACAGAAGGGCTTCCCTGGTACCTCTGTGCTCGTGGCTGACACACTTACCCCATGCCCCACACTGCTGTCAGCACTTTCCACATGTCAACTCCTCCCATCCTCCTCTTGCCCCTTTGAGGGCTCCCAATTTCTTTTTTTTTTAAATATAATTTATTTTATTATCATTAATCTACAATTACATGTGCAATATTATGGTTATTAAACTACCCCTTCATCAGGTCCCCCCCACCAACCCCATTACAGTCACTGTCCATCAGTGTAGCGAGATGCTATAGAATCACTACTTGTCTTCTCTGAGTTGTACAGCCCTCCCCGTACCCCCCCAACATTACGTCTGCTAATCGTAATGCCCCTTTTTCCCTCTTATCCCTTCCTTCCCACCCATCTTCCCCAGTCCCTTTCCTTTTGGTAACTATTAGTCCGTTCTTGGGTTCTGTGAGTCTGCTGCTGTTTTGTTCCTTCAGTTTTTTTTCTTTGTTCTTATACTCCATATATGAGTGAAATCATTTGATACTTGTCTTTTTCGGCTTGGCTTATTTCACTGAGCATAATACCCTCTAGCTCCATCCATGTTGTTGCAAATGGTAGGATTTGTTTTCTTCTTATGGCTGAATATTCCATTGTGTATATGTACCACGTCTTCTTTATCCATTCATCTACTGATGGACACTTAGGTTGCTTCCATTTCTTGGCTATTGTAAATAGTGCTGCAATAAACATAGGGGTGCATCTGTCTTTTTCAAATTGGGCTGCTGCATTCTTGGGGTAAATTCCTAGGAGTGGAATTCCTGGGTCAAATGGTATTTCTATTTTGAGTTTTGAGGAACCTCCATACTGCTTTCCACAATGGTTGAACTAATTTGCATTCCCACCAGCAGTGTAGGAGGGTTCCCCTTTCTCCACATCCTCGCCAACATTTGTTGTTGTTTGTGTTTTGGATGTTGGCCATCGTCACTGGTGTGAGGTGATATCTCATTGTGGTTTTAATCTGCATTTCTCTGATGATTAGCGATGTGGAGCATCTTTTCATGTGCCTGTTGGCCATCTGAATTTCTTCTTTGGAGAAGTGTCTATTCATGTCCTCTGCCCATTTCTAAATTGGATTATTTGCTTTCTGTTTGTTAAGGTGCATGAGTTCTTTATATATTTTGGATGTCAACCCTTTATCAGATACGTTTTTATGAATATATTCTCCCATACTGTAGGATGTCTTTTTGTTCTACTGATGGTGTCCTTTGCTGTACAGAAGCTTTTCAGCCTGATATAGTCCCACTTGTTCATTTTTGCTTTTGTTTTCCTTGCCCGGGGAGAAATGTTCATGAAGAAGTTGCTCATGTTTATGTCCAAGAGATTTTTGCCTATGTTTTTTTCTAAGAGTTTTATGGTTTCATGACTACATTCAGGTCTTTGATCCACCTTGAGTTTACCTTTGTGTATGGGGCTAGACAGTAGTCCAGTTTCATTCTCTTACATGTAGCTGTCCAGTTTTTCCAACACCAGCTGCTGCAGAGGCTGTCATCTCCCCATTGTATATCCAAGGCCCCTTTATCAAATATTAATTGACTGTATATGTTTGGGTTAATGTTTGGATTTTATATTCTGTTCCACTGGTCTGTGGGTCTGTTTTTGTGCCAATACCAAATTGTCTTGATTACTGTGGCTTTGTAGTAGAGCGTGAAGTCAGGGAGTGTAATTCCCCCTGTTTTATTCCTCCTTCTCAGGATTGCTTTGGCTATTCGGGGTCTTTTGTGGTTCCATATGAATTTAGAATTATTTGTTCCAGTTCATTGAAGAAAGCTGTTGGTAGTTTGATAGGGATTGCATTGAATCTGTAGATTGCTTTAGGTAGTATAACCATTTTGACAATATTTATTCTTCCTAGCCAAAAGCATGGGATGCATTTCCATTTGTTAGTATCCTCTTTAATTTCTCTTAGGAGTGTCTTGTAGTTTTCAGAGTACAGGTCTTTCACTTCCTTCGTTAGGTTTATTCCTAGGTATTTTATTCTTTTTGATGCAATTGTGAATGGAATTGTTTTTCTGATTTCTCTTTCTGTTAGTTCATCATTAGTGTATAGGAAAGCAACAGATTTCTGTGTGTTAATTTTGTATCCTGCAACTTTGCTGAATTCAGATATTAGTTCTAGTAGTTTTGGAATGGAATCTTTAGGGTTTTTTATGTACAGCATCATGTCATCTGCAAATAGTGACAATTTGACTTCTTCTTTACCAATCTGGATGCCTTGTATGTCTTTGTTTTGTCTGATTGCTGTGGCTAGGACCTCCAGTACTATGTTGAATAACAGTGGAGAGAGTGGGCATCCCTGTCTTGTTCCCGATCTTAGATGAAAAGCTTTCAGCGTCTCGCCGTTAAGTATGATGTTAGCTGTGGGTTTGTCATATATAGCCTTTATGATGTTGAGGTACTTGCCCTCTATACCCATTTTGTTGAGAGTTTTAATCAGGAATGGATGCTGAATTTTGTGAAATGCTTTTTCAGCATCTATGGAGATGATCATGTGGTTTTTGTTCTTCTTTTTGTTGATGTGGATGATGTTGATGGATTTTCGAATGTTGTACCATCCTTGCATCCCTGGGATGAATCCCACTTGATCATGGTGTATGATCCTCTTGATGTATTTTTGAGTTCGGTTTGCTAATATTTTGTTGAGTATTTTTGCATCTACGTTCATCAGGGATATTGGTCTGTAATTTTCTTTTTTGGTGAGGTCTTTGCCCGGTTTTGGTATTAGAGTGATGCTGGCTTCATAGAATGAGTTTGGAAGTATTCCCTCCTCTTCTATTTTTTGGAAAACTTTAAGGAGAATCGGTGTTATTTCTTCTCTATATGTCTGGTAGAATTCAGAGGTGAATCAATCAGGTGAGGGCACCCAGTTTCTTGATGGGACCCTAATATATAGATTCCATTATTGCCCCCATTCTGCAGATGAAAAAATGGAAATTCAGAGAAAGGAAGTAACAAGCCGAAGGTCATACCACTGTGGGCCAGGTCCAAACTCAGTCTGGCCTAGAGGATGTGCTTTTAACCAATCTAATGAGGATGCAGCTTGCCCTCCATCTTAGCTTTCCCACTTGGAAAATTGTTGGGAGCCACAGTCTGGGACCAGACACTGGGCTGTGTGCATAGTAGATAACCAGTAAGTACTGGGAAACAGGGAGGGGCAACCTCAGCCAGCCGTGGACTCTGACCCTGTGCCATGGTTGTCCAGCCCACTGTCAGATGAGGCCGAGAGGCTGACAGCAGTAATTCTGCCCTCTTCACTGGCTTCCGGGGCCCTACCAGCCACAGAGATGAGAAGGTGGAAAGACTGCTCCAAGTCACCATCCAGGGCATGCCAGGAAGCAAGCCCAGAGCACATTCTTGAGCTCCAAGTCCTAGAAGTTTCCAGTCTGGGCAGGGAGAAGAGAACCAGGCCTAGGTCTGCCAGGAGGCTCTTGCTGCCTGGAAGAAATGGAGAGAAGAGCAAACTCAGCCCCACTGTCCTTACCTCAGCAGCCAGCCAGGTTGATAGGGAGGATGGCCAGAGTGGGAACCAGTCTTCTTTCACTGCGACTCTGGTGTGCAGCAGGGCGGGAGCCCGGGCCACCTGGGACTCCCAGGAGCTCAGCAGGGAGGGGCTGAAGTTTGTGAGGTAAGAGTCCTTCCTGAACCAGAGGCATGCCAGACCTCAGCTCCTGACAGAACACGAACCCTTCACAGAAAAGCCAAGCCCCCAGCTGCCTGTGACCTCAGGGAAGTCCCTTGTCCTAAAGATGGCCTCTAAGATCTCCCCTCCAATCCTCCATTTCAGCTCTATAAATTCAAAAAAGTTCTATAATTCTCCTGGCAGAACTTAACTGCCAAGTTTAGGTAATTGCCAAGCACAAGGCTCCAAAAGAGCAAGAAACTCCCGTGTTCCAGAGGCAGGATCTGTGTAAGTTGAAGAATGCCTTCCCTCGAAGAGGGAGCTGATAGTCCTGCAGAGTGTTAGTGGCAAACAGAAGCAGCCCGCACTGGAGGGAGCCCTTCACAAGCACCCAGGGCACACAGCTTGGGGTCAGGGCCCAGACGGGCTGCAGATATGGGCACAGTCCCAGCTCCATTGAGGACTGACATACAGGCCACTGAGCCATGGGGATGAAGGCACTAAATCAGGCAGAAAAGCACTGTCAGGTGTCACCATTGCTACATCTGTGTCAAGGGTAGCCATGTTGCAGGGTGGCAGGGGGCAATGATGAATAGCCATGTGAAGCTGTCAGTTTCAGTCTGATTAATCTGGAAGGCTCCCTGGGTGGTGGAGAGAGGGAAGGTGGATTTCAGGAGCTGTTTGCTTGAGGAGAATGAGATGGCAGAGCATACAGGGCAGGCTCAGTGGCAGGGACGGGGGGCGAATGTGACACCGGGGACCCCTTGGGCTTTGTCACAAACAGTTTGCACACATTCTATTGATTGATGTATGCCCCAAATACAGAGTACGTTGGCAAGTGTCCCATGGCACCGTCAGGGCGCCTGGAGCTCAGAGCAGTGGGAGCTGCTTTACTGAAATCCCAGACCCATTTAGTGCTCTGCTCACCCTGTCAAGTCCCTGGACAGTTGCAACAGTCTCCTCACCAGCCCTTGGCCCTTGGCCTTTCCTGTCCCTTCATAATCTGTGTTCCACACAATAGCCACTGTGAGCCTTTACAGATGCATATCTAATCCCTACTTAAAAGCCTGCAGTGGCACCTTGGACCCCAGGATAGAGCCCTGCCCGCCATGGGTCTGTGCTCCCACCCCAGGGTCTGTTCTTGATGCTTTAGATAATGCAGGCTCCTGGCCCTGGGGCCCCTGTGGGAAACATTCTCCTCTACCCCTGCTCCTGCCATCCCTGTCCGTCCCTGCCACCTGTGTTCCCCACCTCAAACTTGGGCTCTACTGTCACCTCCTCTGGGAATCCTTTCCTGCCCCCCCAGACCAAGCTGGTCCTGATGCTCTCAGAGCCCTGTGAGCTTACTTCAGGGCCAGTCACATTTGTGAATGAGTGTGTGGGTAAACATTTGAGCAGTGTCTCTGTAGACCATAGGGGAAGGGACCAGGCCTACATGACGCTAATTGGAATCCATGCCCATCACCCAGCGCAGTGCATGGCCAAGTTGGGGAGTGCTGGTTACACTGCTCCGTGAGCAGAGTCCCCTGCTTGCAGTGTGCCCAGTTGTTTGCTGGGCTCAGAATGTACGTATCTGATCCACCCCACCTTCCAAAGCCACAAGGTCCCTCCCACCAATGTCTCTGTTCAGCCCAGGGAACAGCTCCTGGCAGTGCTCCGGCCCAGGAAGCAGTCATCACAGAGCCAACCATCCCCGCAGACGCCTCTGCACCATGAGGCCTGCATGCTTGGAGGAGTTGGGGTTTTGGGCATCCAGCCAGGCCCATTCTTCTTCACCAGGCCTTGGCCTGAGAAGAGTCTGGTGATGGTGTGAGTTTTGGATTTCAGACCCTGCTTTGCTATTGGTTGTACGTGTGGTCCTTTGGAAACCCCAGAATACGTGCTCTTGCTGTTTCTCTTGGCCAGCTGACTGTAGATCCCGAGGCCCAAGGGACCACGACATCCTTTGGATGAGCAGATGGCTTCCTGTGGGTGTAGTAGAGAGTCACTGAAAGAACCAGGCAGAGTAACTGAGAAGTGCAGCCCACTGGCTGGATTCCCCATAGCACTCACAGGCCCTGAGTCGGGGTTTAAAGAACTCCCCAGGATATAGGGTGAGAGGATGAGACTGTGCTCTCTGTGTGGGAGCCAAAGGCGCTGGTGGCCATGGACATCCCCAGGCGTCATTGTCCTGGTCCTGGACATGCTCTCCAGCCTTCCTCCAATGTTTGTGGCGCACCTGTTCAGTGAACAGCGTTCTCTCCCAGTATGTTCTCACCAGGTTCCCAGCAGGTTCTCACCCAGCTGACGGACTGAACTGCATTCCAGCTGTGGTCATCCCTGGGTTTGGGGGTTCTGAGGCTGTGTGGGGAGCTGTGCCCAGAGCCCCAAAAGATGAATGTGGCAGAGGGGAGAGGAGATGCTTTGCATGCATTGTCCCTTTGCATCCCTCCCCAGAACAATCTCAAAAGATACTAGTATTTTCTCTATCCTGTAGACAAAATGGAGCCAGGATTTGCAGTCCAGTGTTGCACACATCTACATGGCTCATGGGCAACAAGTCACTTCTGCTGTCCTGTCTGGTAAATGTCTACTCTGGGAGTCACCCGAGGTCGTTCAACAATACGAGAGAGAGCGTTTTGGTACCTCCCTAGGACTAGGCAGCACAAATTCCTTGACATACTGGAAAATGCCTGACTAACCCTGAAATCTCAATGGCTCAGCACAGCTGGATTGTTTCATGTTCACATCGCAGTCTGAGTGAAGGTGGGAGTGCTCTGGCCTATGCAGTTGGGGGCCGGCTCCTGCTGTCTCGTCAGTGGCTGTGCCAGGCCCTCAGCCACGGGGTCCTCTGCTGGACCTCTGAAGTCAGGCCAGCAGACAGGGGAGAGAGAGCATGTTGAAGGTTGTTAGGGAAGTTTTGGGGCCAGACTACATTCCGTTTGGCCGGAACTCAGTCACAGCTAACTACAAGGAGGTCTGGGAAATATCTGGCTGTGACCTAAGGAAGAAAAGTCAAAATGTTCTTATCCACAGACAGCCAGTCTCTGGGGCTCGGATGTGACTTTTAGCCAAATCACTTCCAGCTCCTTGAAGCACCACCTTTAATGTGGCGAGAGGTCTGTGCCCATGGCTCTCTGACCCTGTGTTCTGCTCCTCACTGGGCTCTGTGCGGGCAGAGCAGTTCAGGAGCTTTGCTTCCTTGTGCCAGGATGGAGCAACCCCGGGAATGTGCTTGCTGGTGGCAGCAGTGGTGGGGCACCCCTCTTCTCCCCCTGCTGCCTGGGTCCCAGCTGCGAGAATGGGCTGTCCTACTTATGCAGATGTGCATGACAGCTCGAGAACTTTGATTCCACTTGCTGTGTGCTCGTGTCCTAGGATCTTCTCCTGTGTGCTGTGTTTCTCTGGTAGGATACACATACTTTGGTGAATACGAGATTATTTTAAGTGGTACATATAAACTTTTTTTTTACTTTTGTAGTTATATTTATTGTAATGTCTATTAGAAAAAATTCTAACACTAACACATAAAACTCATAATTTTATGTAAATTATCATTTAAGATGAGGCTAATTTTGGGGGTCTATTGATATGGAAAAAAAAGTGACAGGTGAATGACTGAGTTTGGGAACATTGCATGGGACGAAAAGGCTCAGATGCCAGACTGCTTTGATGAACTGTGGTTCCAGGGCTTGCTAGCTATGTGACCTTTCTCTATGTGCTTTCCTCCTCTATAGCATGTCCCTATAATGTATATAGAGCATAGGGTGGTTAGGATGTCAAATAATACATATTATCACCCCAGTAAGTATTAGTTTATAACATTATTAGTTACTAGGAAACACTGCATCTTATAATTTAGCTGTGCCAACCATTCTGTGATAGGTGTTATTACTGCCATCTTACAGATGAGCAAAGAAAGGCTAAGTCATCTGCCGGCCTAGGAGCAGAGTCAGGCCCTGACGCCCAGTGTGTCTGACTCCTAGGCTGGACTCTGCAAGGGTGCCCAGTTACAGGCCTGGCTCTGGCACTAACTTAGGAGGCCACCTTAGGCAGGCCCCCTCCCTCTCTGAGCCTCTCACTTCCTGTGTGCACGGGTCAGAGAACCAGCTTGGTACTTTGTGCAGGGCTAGGTTACCCCGGGACTGCTGTCCTCACTTCAACCACAGCAGAAACCTTTGCTTCAAAAAAAAAAAAAAAGCTGAACTAGATGTAATCTAGACCTCTACAAACTTTGACCCTCCCAGATCCTCTGCCTGGCTCTGGAATCCACGCTGTCTGTCTCCATAATACTTGGGTACTTCATTGTGAGCACACCTCAAACTTACCCCCTCTATAAACTGTTTTTGTTTATTCATCTGTTGATAGACATTTGAGTTATTTCCATTCTGGGGCTAACACAAATAATGCTGCTGGAACCGCGGTGGACAAGCATTTGTGTGGACGTGTGCTTTCACTTCTCTTGGTAGATATCTAGGCGTGGACTCTCTAGGTCATAGGGTAGGGGTATGGCAACTTTATAAGAAACTTCCAAACTGCTTTCCACAGTGGTTGTGCTATTGGAAATGCCACCAGCAGTGTGAGCTGCTACTGTCCCACCCTCACCCAACCAGGAATTGTCAGCCCTTCTCATTTTAGCCACAGTTTGTACATAGTGACATTCGTTTGCTACTTTAATTTGCATTTCCCTGATGACTAATGAAATTTAGCACCTTTTAATGTGTTTTTTGGCCATTCTACATCCTCTTTGGGAAGAATCTCTCACATCTTTTATTCATCCCTTTAATGGGTCATTTCTCTTCTCATTAATGAATTGTAAGAGTTTTTTTAAAGTATCCTGGATCCAGGTTCTCTGTCAGATGTCTGTATTGTGAATATTTTCTCCAGTCTATGGCTTGCCTTTACACATAACATTTTTAAAAGGATTAGTTAATGAATGTTGGTTTGTTGACTTTCCAGCTTCCCTCTCCAGCCTATACCTCCCTTTTGAGTGTTGGGAACCGCTTTTCTAATTATTTCCATTTAGCTGTGAGATGTCTTCATGTGCAGGGAAAGAGGTGGTATGGCATTAGGGGTTGAACTTGTGGACTCTGGGATCAGAGAGTCCTGGGTCTAGGTCCCAGCTTCACAGCTCACCTCTGCTCTCTGAGTGTTGCGTTTCTGGTTTGTAAATTGAAAATGATAAATCATCATCTCCTCAGGCTGTTGTAAGAAAATGAGATGATCACTGTAAAGCACCCAGAGAGGGCATGCAGAGCCCAGCTGGACCTCTTAGCACGGGCACTGCCAAGGCTCCTCAGAATGCCCACCAAGCCTGCACAAAACCAGACTGCACAAGGCAGTGTCTTTCTACCTGCGTTTGTTAAAAACAAAATTGAACTATAATCGACATATAATGTTATATTAGTTTCAGGGCATAACAGAATGATTTGATACATATATATACCTACATACGTTGCTACCTTCCTCCCAGTTACTCAGGCTTAAAACCTTTGACGACTCCTTCCCCTCACTTCCTGTTCCAGAATGGCTCGTGAATTAGCCCCTTCCTCTCCCTGCCCAGGCCCCTGCCCCAGTCAGGCCTTCGCCTTCTCCTCAGTGCTCTTGGAAAAGTTCCCTGCCAGGATGGTCTCCCTGCCTTCTGCTTCCCCCATATTCCACACCGCATGTCTCGGCCACCATTGCCAAAGCTTCTTTTCTGACTCAGAAGCCCAGGGCCCCTGGGGTGGGTGTTTGGGGGAGACCAGTTTGTAAGGCAAGGCTCAGCTGTCACTAGCTTCTTCCCTGGTCATAAATAACAGGCTCTATTCTTAGCTCACCAGCACTTACTTCTCCTCCCCTACCTTTCAGAGCCTCCATCAGGGACCTTGGCTGTCCTTACTGGAGACAGGCCATTCCTTGGCCTTTGGCAGGACCCATTCCTTTGATACGTGATCAGAAAATTCAATTATAAAACTAATTACTGATTTCCTGAGTTTTACAAGGGAGACATGAAAGTTTGATTAAGTTTGAATTCCTGTTTGGCTGATGGCCAGCAAAGGCCAGAGGGGCTTGTGGGAGATTTTTGTTGTTGATTCTGTTTTGTTTTGTGGCTGCGCTCTTGTGGAGGGGGGAAGGCACACTGATTTTGTGTCGTGGGGTTTTTTACCCACCCCCCACTCTTGCTGAATGGCTCTTCTCCTTTGCGATGCGTGAAATTAAAATCCCCCAAAGCCCTGTTGCCAGGGCGACAGGATCCGGAATTGAGCTCAGCTAAACAAAGTCCTTGGGCTTTGCAGAGAAAAGCATTTGTTTCCCGTGTGGAGCCGAGTTACAGTGGCCCTAGACAAGGCTGCGTTCAAGGGCGCGGCATGAACAGGGTGACAGAAGTGGCTCGCTAGTCCCTTTGGAGTAGATTTAGCAGTGTGGCTGGGCCCTGCTTCCTGCCCCTTACCCAGGGAACACAAAGATACTAAGGCCTAGGATCAAAGAGTCAAAAGACTGGAGCACCTGGGCTGCCTCTGCCCAGGTAGTCACTTCTCCACAGAACCAGCAGAGCTGGCCAGCAACTACCCTGCTGGAACAGGCCACTAGGGCCTAGGGTAGGTGGGGATTAGCAAGCAAATCTTTGTCTCTGGCCAAAGCATCTTGTTTTTTCAGGTATTTCTGGAAAACCAAACAGAGCCTGTGCTGGGAACTGGTGGGGCTGCAGGTCAGAATCTGAGATGGTTCTGAAACCCAGGTTCCTTCCCCAGGAATAACATGAGAGGATTCCAGTTCTTTGGAAGCCATAGGGCCATATTATCCAGGAGTGGTCATGGGGCTCCACTCCCCCTTGCTTAAAATGCCACAGTTAAAGATGAATCCCTTTGGGTTTTAAAGGCTTTTAGGCCTCCCAGAGTCCTGGTTAAAGTACTAATACCCTTGGAGAGAGAAGCATCTACCAGTGGAGATTAGCCATCAACAGACTGAGAAAACTGCCTGGGAGTGGGAATGGGATTTCCTGCGCCTAGGGTGGAGTCAGAGGAACTCTCCCCACCTCCCAGCTCAGTCAAGACCAAGCCCCCCACACCAGAAAACACTGGCTGGCACCTGTAATGTTCACATGGTGCTCCACACCCGATCCGCACAGCAGCCTCAAGACATGGGCTCCCCAGGTACAGATGAGGCGGCCAGGCTCAGAGAGGTCAAGTGCCTCGCCTGGCATCACACTGCTGGTGAGGGCAGATTCTGGACTTGGACCTCGAACTTCAGAGTCCAACCCAACCCAGATTCTGCTGTACACGGCCCCCAGCTGCACTGAGGCTGCGGACACACTGCACCCTCTCTGTTTGACTGGCCTGTTTGTTTGTTTGTTTTTACAAGGTGAGAATTTTTTAAATGTTTGAATTTGGGGGTTCTTCCTACTTTTCTTTTTTTTCCACTGAAACTGTTGCAGCTTCCTGGTGGAGTTGTAATTAGGAAATTCGGGGTTAGTCAGCGAGGCAGAATTGACAAATAACCAGGCAGTGCTGGATGGAGTATGTTTTCCCCTCCTTAGAAATTCAGATTTTGCCAAATTATGGGGGCGGGAGTTGTGAAGATGGGAAAAATGCTGGGCCAGGGACGTCCTGTTCCCTCCTTTACGTAGAGCTAGACAATAATAAAAAAATAGTTACCTTTGTGTAAGGTGATTTGTTTTGTATGTGTAGACATGAGCTAGTGTGGGAAATGGTGGGGCGGGGGGAAGGTGAAGGAGGAACCCAGATTGGGGTCCAGACTTCAGCGGGAAGGGGAATGGTACCCCAGATGGAGGGAGGGGTCCTGGAAGGAGGTGCCTGGATAGACCCTGCTGCCAGCCCCCCTCTAGTCTTCACTCCTGAGTGACAGTGCTGGCAGCAGGGCAGTAACGACTGCCCCATAAACGGAGCCCGTGCAGGAAGGCTGCTGTGCCAGGCCTTGCTGTTTCTGGTGTTACCCTGACTGACATTCTTCGTTTTAATACTGATATTTTAATTTTAATATGAACCAAAAAAATATATAGCCGTCTAGCTCAAGATTGCCCAGAGAATAGAAGAACAACAAAGTAGGGGCTTAACTTTTTTTAAAAGTGAGTCAAGTATAAGAAATGTGTCACATACATAAGGGCAGGATAGTCTGTGGGTCGGGCAGGACAGAAGGACTGCAGTCTGGTCAAACCCGCCCTCACCATGCGAACTAGGTAAATGATAGGATTATGCCCATTTCACAGATAAGGAACCAGGCTCAGAAAGGGTGAGTGACGTGCCCGTGGTCACACAGCTTATAGGTGGCAGAGCCAGGACCAAAATCCAGGCTCACCTGACTTCAAAGGCAGGTCACAGGTCAGCAGCCCCGCCAGGCTCAGAGCTGGCAGCTGAGGTGACCATCCTCCCACTCCAGGTGAAGCCCCCAGCAGCAGCGTAGGGTCAGCCAGCCCTCCAGGACTGTTGCCTGGAGAAAGAAGGCTTTTCTGGCTCCTTACTGAAGGGTTAATGGTGGCAAATCCTACTCTGGGGAAGTGAGGCCCTGGGCTTGCTTCCTCCAATCCACTGCATTTAATTCTCTCAAATAAAAGCCTTTTCAGAAAGGGCCTGGCGTGGTGCTGCATGTGACTGGCAGGGCTGCCACTGCCAAGGAGTCGCTGTGCAGCTTGCAGGCCCCGGCCCCACCCCCGAGGCCGCCCTTTTCTCCCTCTCCTTTCTTCCCTGCTCTCTCCCGGCCCTTCCTGTTTCTCTCTCTTTCTTGTCTCTGAATCACTTTTTCCAATAAGCTGCCCACTCAGTATGTCAAATAACTCCCTGAATGATTCCTGATAACTGAAGCCATGGAGTTGGAAACACATTTATATTTATGTGAGGCCAAGACTTCAGAACATTATTAAATTTGCATGGGGAGCTAACAGACTAGCCTCTTCCATACAATATAGACTGTGAGGAAGCAGCAACTTCAGCAGGATGGGAATAGTCACACACGCGACTTTGCCAGGCTTGTCACTCCACTGGGGGACATCAGCCTGGTTTGCCTAGGCGTCGGGGAGTGGCAGTGCGTCAGGCAATCAGAACAAGTCTGTGGCTTGGAAACCATCTGGACCCGTGTTTTAGAGTTGGCTGTGTTCCCAACCAGGGTATTCCGGGGCTGCAACCCCAGAAATAAAAGGCAGATTGTGTGTGTGTGTGTGTGTGTGTGTGTGTGTGTGTTGTATGTGAATGTACATATGTGTATTTGGATGTGTAGTTCTGCATATGGTTTTGTGTGTTTGACTGTGTGCCTTCTCTAAAAAGAGAGGCTCTGGCTTTTGTTGCATCTCAGTGGGGCCTCCTATAATCCTAACAGGTTTACACTGAAGACCTACTATGTGCCACCCATGTAAGCTGCTAGCTGAGGCCTCTGAGAAGTTCTCATGGAAATTTGAGTTTAGAGAAGAGAATCAAACAAACAAAAAATAAATATATAAGAAAAGATAGATGGTGGTCACACAATGCAAAGACTTTAAACACACAGGTACAGCAAATGGGTGGCTGCTTGAAGTCAAGGTAGTAGCCACCTGGCTTCTAGCCACAGCTCACCCTTGGCCAGCCACGTGACATAGTAACAGCTGACATTTACTCACTACTCACCATATGCCAGGCACTGTCCTAAACGGCTTATGTTCGTCCTTTAATCCACGTAACACTGAGAAGTTGGGACTATTTAACAGATTGGAATGCTAAGGCTTGGCAAGGCCACACAGATGGTTAGTCACAGAGCCAGGACCAAAATCTAGAGCTGCCCACCTCCAAATGCCTCCCTGGGTAAAATACTTGCCTCTCCAGACTTCATTCTTCTCAGAATGTAAAATGGAATGATTACCTGGTTTGCTTATCCCTAAGAAGCAAAAAGAATATATTTTTTTAATACAAACTTTTATACAAATAGGTCTGAAAATCACACCCCTGCCTTTGGTCCAGGAGCCCTTGATAGAGCTGCTGGTGTGTCTGTGGTTGTACCGCAGAGGTTCCTGTTTCCTGGACTCCTACAGAGCTGCCAGTTGGACCACCAATGTGAGGAATTTTACTTAAACCTCAGCTTACAAATTAGAGTTTGTCTTGTCTCCCGCTAACTTGTCGAAGTTCCAGCAAACAACTGTTTTCGTTCTGAAGCCCGTCACCCACCACTGCTGCTACCCTGAGGTGGTAGTTCTCACAACCCATTCCCTGCCAAGCGGCCCCAAGCGTCTCTCTCAAAGCCACAGCCCCTCAGACTTCTGAGCTCTGTTAGCCTGTATGGCAGATATGAACACAGGCCAGCTGCTGTTGACACTGGTTAATGCTTAGACACTGGTTAACAATATCAAATAGCTACAGTGGTCTAGAAATTGGAGCTTAGGCCCACTTGAGCATTACAGTTTATGGAGGGTTTTTTATGTGAAAGCCCGGAGAATGCTAATGGACTGTGTAACACACTTCATTAAGTACACTGGGTGACTCAGATGTCCTTTCGAGGATCAAGGCTCTTAGAGAAAGGGTGTGGTAGAGCCAAAAGCACAGGTTTGGGGGTCAGAAAGATCTAGAGAGGCTCCAACTGTAGCTTCCAGCTCTGGGACCTTGGGGCAGCTGCCTTGCTCCTGGTTATTTATCTGGGGGACAAGGAGGCTCCAGGAGGTAGGGCTCTTTTTCTGTTGACTCTCTGAGCACTTACCACAGAAGAAGGTAGCTTTTCTCTCTCTTGTTGTATGTGTGCATGTGTGTGAAGGAAGATGGGTTCTTTTAATTAGTTGTGATTTTTGCTTTGTTTTGGTGAGTTATTTTTAACTAAACCCCTGACTTGTACTTGTTTTACTGTGCATTTCTTCCAAGTGGAACCCGGCTAAACCATTCTGCTTGATTGAGGGGTTCAGTTGTAGACGTTCTAGATAAAAGTGATTAATAAACCACAGTGGCCATTATGTTGAGTCCTTACCGTCTGTCATACTGAGCCCTTGACTGCACTAACTCACTCAGAACTCCGAGCATCCTATGAGGGGCCTGCTGTTATCATCCCCATTTTACAGAGGAAGGTACTGAGACTCAAAGAGGATGAGTAGGCCTGGCTCCAGAGTCCAGTTGCTGCTCACAGGGGTGCTGTCTGGAAGTGTGGGTGTGGGTCAGAAGGCCCGGGGCCCTGAGTGCCCCTTCCACAGGTCCCTCCAACCTCACCCGGACAGTGGCACCGGTGTCTGGTCTCATACTGATGTGAACGGTCTCCTCAATCTGCAGCTCAGAATCTGCTTTTCCTAGCCCCACTGACACCCCTTCCCACCTACAGCACCCAGTTTTCAGGGACCGCAGGGCCAGCCCAGGCAGACTGAGGTTCCTGGCTCCTAGGAGAGTCATGCTGTGGTCTCTCCCTAACGGGTTTCCACCACTACCTGCTTCTTCCCTCCCCTAAGCCCCACCCCCCAGCTAACCAGGCTTGCTCCCACCTTCTTGCTGAGAGCCATCAATGACCCCATAACCTTGAGCCCACCCCTTCCTCTCTGGCCTCAGTTTCCCAGCTTGGCTGATGAGGGAGCATAGGCAGCATCCTTTCTGAGGGCCCATCCAGCTCTGCCATTTGCCAATCCTGTCATGTCTCACCTGATGGGTGCCAGAGCCTCCTTGGTGTTCCTTCTGTGGCCACACCCATCCAGAGTAGGCTTTTAAAAAGAGAAAATAATTTCCTTCCCCTCTTTTCTGCCCTCCCATGGCTTCCCACCACACTTGGAATGAAAGCCAAACTGCTGTCCGTGGTTAGCAGCACCCCACGCAATGGGGCGTCACACCCTGGCCTACCTGCTGTGAGGCCACATTACCCATGTTCCTGATATCACCGCTGTGCGTGTTGATTCCCCACCCAACCTGTGTCCTCAGCTTCATAGTTATGGCTTGCCCTGACATTTCCCTTTTCTTACATGTCCCAAATTATTAAAAACAGCTGCATTATAGTTAACTGAATGAATCATGGGAAAACGCTTTTTTTCTGTCTATAAATAATTCCACCTGAAATTTTTCTGGGAGGGCAAAATGCTGTGGCAAGTACCCAACACACACACCCAGAGCATGCTGACTTGCTTCCCGGCCTCAGCTCACGTACATCCGGGCACTGTCTCTGGAACTCTGCCCTGAAACAGGACCTCCGAAGTCAGTCAAGGTAGAGTCAGTAGAGAAAGCCCGCAGGAGTCATAGCAGCCTTCAGCTGCTCATCCCGCCACTTCCGGGCATTGTCACATGATTTCACCCACACCTTTTGTGTGTGCCCAGCTCTGTGCCCTGTCCCGACATAGCTGGCGGTGGGGAGGAAGTTGCACCACGGGAAGACACAGCTCCTGCCCCCAGAGGAATCGCAGTCTTATTTGCAAGACTGACACAAGGAAGCCCATTCAGCAACCACCTGGTGCAATTTGGAACCCAATGTAGGACCTCAGAGTCAGATATGGAACTGGCACAAAGCCTTCCCAGGAGAGAGACTCCACCAGTGTGTCCCAGTGCACAATGTGGGCTGCAGCTAAGTCTAAGGCATCCTCTCCTGTGTTTGCTGCAAGGTACTGTCCAGGTGCCATCATCTTATACCTGTACCCTACCATGGGAAAAGTTGGGAAGACCACCCTACAGCAAGCACATCCTGAGTTGGCATTTTATGTGGTGAAGCCTTGGGTAGACTTTCACCTTCTGGGGCAGGAGAGCCCCTATGACTGTGGGACATTTTAAGTACTAGCATGCTTGTTGCGTCATCACAACGTATGGTGGTATCAGCAGCCTCAGAGATGGTCACATCCAGAGAGAGGCAGAAATGTGACTTGTGTGCTACCATTGGCCAGCACCCGTTGTCCCTGGTGGTCGCTGCACATCAGCCACAGCACTGAACCTTGCCTCAGAGTCTTGTTGGGGTAGTCAGTGCACTAGGCTGCCACCGTGGCTGATTGCTTCCTGCCTCTGGCCCATCCAGGACAGCTACCTTGTTTTGCAGAGCCTGGTAGGGAAAAGCATCTGGAAGGCCATGGAGGAGACACCTGTTTATACCCCGAGACTCCTGACTCCCCAGTGCAATGCTTTCTGGCTCTCTCCCTACCAAGTTCATTTGCTCAGCAGTGCTTCCTGAGCACCTGCTGTACACCCAGCCCTGGTAGGTCCTGAATGTAAGAGGGACCCTGACATAGGACCTCATAGGGCAGCTGACATAGTGTCTGGGGAGAGACCTGGAAAGGCATTCCCTGGAAGGTGGTGAGAGGCACGCTCAGTGCCACCCTCATCCAGGGGAGCAGAGACCCTGCAACCCCAGACCTCAATAAGCCCTTGTCTCTGCCTTACTTGATTCTCAGGGGCTCTGCCCACCATGCTGGATGCCTGTGTTCACTCCTTGCTGAAGTCCTTGCCCCAGATTCTAGTCTGGTCCCAGGGCTGACCAAGACCTGTGGCCATCCCAGACAGGCAGATCCCTGCTCCCTCTTTAAGCTGGCACCTTGAGGAGCTGTCCATCATTTATTCAGTGGATCCAAGGAGATGCTGATTTTCTATTAATGAAAATTTGGTTCTTTATTGTTCAAAATAAGGAACATGTTTGATGCACTGAAGGTAATATCACATTTTAGCTTTTGGGAGCTGGCTTTCATGTCCGTCGTCTAACAAGAGAAGGCTGGTTCCTCACAGTCCCTGAGAGGAGAAGGAGCCCAAGTGAACATAATTACAGAGTTAGGCTCACAGTTCCTTTTGGGGTTTTTTCCCTCTTTTTTAATGTTGGCAAACATGCTCCACTTTACTGTGGTTCGTGGTCTTTCTCCAGTTTTTATTTGCAGTATTGGCCTCCCCACTACCCAAAAGCAGAGCGTTCCTATGAAACCTTTCATAAGCAGGAATGGCATAAAGTGAAGAAGCAATTACCATTAATTTATGTGGAAAAATTTTTGAGCATTCCCAGCCCTGAAAATTACCTCTCTTAGGCTTTCCTAAGGTATCAACCTTAGGACACATCTTCTAACAAATAGTAAAGAAACTGTTATTTATAAAATAATAAGTCAAGATAAAGCCCAGATGCTCGTACAGCTCAAGGCTCTGGCGGCTCTGGCGGCTCCCGCCCAGATGCTGAGCGTGTTCCCAGGGAAGGAGCTGGGCGGTGCCACTCTCTGGGCTCAGGGTGCCATCTGCCTCCATGAAGGCTCACTGCACAACAGACGCTGGACGCTATCTTCACTTTCTTTTATAAAAGCAAAAATTCTTTTGGGGTTTCTTTTGGTTAGCGTAACAGGTACTACTGTAGGTCTTTCATAAAAGTGGAGTGGCATGACACAAACTTTTAAAAGAGAGATACCTGTATTCCAAGCCAGACAACTTCTGAGGAGGAATATTAGAGGGTTTGAATTTTAGATGATAAAAGAAATCCCTTCAGCCCGCAAACAGCCCTATACCATGCATGACTCAGATTCAGAATCTCGCCACCCGCCTCAGACTGGCCAAGGGTTGGTGAGCTGGCCTGCCTCTGCATGTCCATTCCACTGTATGTTGAGACTTTCTAAACCACTATTAGTCAGAAACCTTGAAAGAGAACTGAAACCTTCTGGGTGTGATTCAGTGATATTAATGCAGGGTCCCTAGTGGCACGCACTTTGGGACACTCCTTCAGCCATGCAGGGCAGAGCAGCCAGCAGAGTTGCTAGGCAGGGAAATGAGTGACAAGCTGAGTGAGGAAGGGGCTGGGGCTGCCTGGTGAGGGGCAGGTGAACACCTGAGTGGGACAGTGCTGGCCAAGTCCACCCAGATTCTTTCAGCATTTCTCCCACCCCCTAGTATAGCCCCCGTTGCACAGGAGACAGCCCAGGAAGTGTTGGCTGAATTAAGTGGAGGGGAGAACCCCTAACAGACCTCAAGATGTGTCCTCCCCAAGTCCCTTCACAGAGTGTTTTCAGCCTCCAGAGCCGGGGCCAGCCAACCCCACACTGCTAGAGGATTGAGGTGTCTGCAGACCTGCCGATTAGCCTTGGGTCATTCCCCAACGTTATACTGGAGATAAAAATAACTACAAGCAGGGAAATGTCCTAGAGAAATTACCTTGAAATTCGGGAAAACATGAAGCAAGGCTCCATTTAATTAAGATGACATTTAAAAAGGGGGGGTAGGGTGGGTATGGGGAGGCCTGAGTGGCATTTTAAACTGCAAGCTGATTGTACAGCCTCTCTAATTTTGGTTCTGAGAAAAGTTTCCAATTGGAACAGAAGACCCGACTTCAAAGGCACCGCCTACCCGCTGGCCAGGCAAAGGGGGTGAGAATAGCAGCATGGGGCCTCTGGGCACAATGTGGCTGGGACTCCAGCAGAGACTTGGGGGCTGCAGGGGGCCGCGGCACTCAAGGGCCTACTGTGCCTTTTACGGGATCAGTGGGGCCGCTCCCTGGAGGAGAGCTCACAGAGGCGGCGGCCTTGTCCTTGCCAACTGAGGCTTCATCCAGCCCAGGCCATTTTGGGGGCACTCACCAGACAGGGCTCTGGCCTGAGCTGGCCGCAGGCATCCCCACATCCATCCCAGTCTCCCCCGGGGCTATAGAACAGGCCTGGCTCTAGTGTAACAGAGCCCAGCACCCTCTTGGACAGGGAGCTCTCCCTCCAGCTCTCCCTGCCAGCCTTTAAGGCCCTCCTGGTGGAGAAGGTGCATCCTCCCTCCCAGGATCCCAGGAGAGAGAAGTACCCCCATCCCTTTCAACTTGGAAAGTGGTGGATGAGCTTCCGAGTTGGAGGTACCGTGGCCAGCTGGCCCAGGGAGACACCCAAGGCCCCAAACACTGCTCTCCAGCTTTCTGGACAAAGCAGCCCCAGGTGTGTGAGGAGGCAGCCGCCCTCAGATGCTCCTGCGTGTCCCTCCTTGGTCCACCCCGGGTCACCTCACAAGGACTGCTTAATCAGGCAGACTTCACTGTTGCTATCATGATCACTCATACTGCTGACATTGATCGACATGCGCGCCCTGATTTAAGCATTTCACAGTTCAGACAGCACATTCACCCAGACCCTGAATTCTCCAGAGGAAGAATGGCATGCAGAACACCACCATTCGTAGTTGAGGAAACTAAATCACAATGAGTTGAAATGACTTGCCTACATTTTGGGAGGCCAAATCTGAGCTTATTCCACAAATCTCATGTTGACTCATGACAGTACTTCCCACTTGGTTCTACTGGACTTTCCCCCCACCCACCTGGCTCCTGTCACCTGTCCACCAAGGTTTCTGACCCATTCCTTCCCCCTGCTTTCCATCTCACTCTCTCAGCAGAGGTGTTTACCCAATTTCTCCACAGGAAGGGAGCCAGGATGATGAGGTGGCTGACGAGCATAGGGTCACAGATGGAATGAGTTCTAGTAGCGGCAGGCAAGGTGGCCTTTGTTCCGTCACAGGAGGGCCATCAAGGTCTTCACTGTCCTATCCTTAAATGCTCTCAGCAGTCGATGAAAAGGACAGAGCGTGGAGCCTGGCCTGGACCCCTGCTGCATCCATGCAGGAGCAAGCAGGGGTGGTCTTGGAGGGGAAGGGCTGGGTCAGAACTCAGACCTTCCATGGCCAAATGACAGTTTGTGGGAATCAGTTGGCTACAGGGACAGAGGAAAGGAAGAGAGTGAAGCCAACCTTGGGTCTCTAGCTTGTGGGATGGGAAACAGAGACTTGCCATTGGAAAAGGGCTGTGTTCGCTCAGACTGAAGCAGGCCTTGCTGGGGGCATACAGATGACCTGGCGAGTCATACAAGCCAACATCTTTTATTTGAGTAGTTTTTTGTATTTTAGTGTGTATTAGAAAAATTAGCACACAGATTTTTGATTTCATGATATTATTGTTTAGGATATGCTAGTTATTTTTTTTTAATTTTAGCAATATATATATATATATTTTTTTAATATAATTTACCTTATTATCATTAATCTACAATTACATGTGCAATATTATGGTTATTAAACTACCCCTTCATCAGGTTCCCCCCCCAACCCCATTACAGTCACTGTCCATCAGTGTAGTGAGATGCTATAGAATCACTACTTGTCTTCTCTGAGTTGTACAGCCCTCCCTGTGCCCCCCCAACATTACATCTGCTAATCGTAATGCCCCTTTTTCCCTCTTATCCCTCCCTTCTCGCCCTTTTTCCCCAGTCCCTTTCCCTTTGGTAA